>SNQJ01S0012255.1:145139-175321 GCA_010110895.2 Picea sitchensis | reverse complement strand
AGTTTTTCAAAGAGGTTAACATATACTTATACAATGATAATTTTTTAAAGAAGTTTACTTATATTAAAGTTTATTTATATAACTTGAATAAGTTTAATCATTAATAATATATGTTTTTATTTGTTGAAATTCATAGATTCAAGTCTAGAAGAAATACAATATATATACCTTATACCTTCTTATCATAGTATGTATAACTTCTTATACGGTATAGCTTATCTTAAAATATATTTATAAAGAGAATAAATAAAGGGTATAACTTATTTTAAAATATAAATATATAACATGTATTGTTTATTTATGATAATATGTGATTGGATGAGGAGAACTAAAAATTAATAGTGTGAAGTGGGAGTTCATAGCGAAATGACCAAATTCTATTAATATCATAGAAGTCAATTTATTTGTGATCATACCAATCCTTTCATAAATTCATAGAGACATTTTCAAATGTGGATGCACCACTTCATAGTTTAACTACCTCATGCTATGAATTCCAACATGACAAGAGGTTTTTCTAGGGAAAGTAGAAACATAAAGATTTTAAGTAATTTAAAGATAAGATTCTTCTAGCATAAATATTGGAGTCATTTAATTTTTAAAAACCATCTAAAATGGATATAGTTACAAATGGTTATGTTATTAGAGAAGTCTCGATGGGAAGATGTAGGTCAATCTATTATCATTCTAAGTTTTTTCATACACTAGTCCTTCAATACTCCACACATGAAAATCAGATACCTGTTTTGGTGAAATATATGAAGAACTCAAAAAATTATCTATTTAGAAAGGAGACTTCACAAACATTGAGAATTGGTATTTGAACTGCTTATAGGCCGAGGATTTATTAAGAAAAACACTATAAATTATTCAAAATTTTGCATCCTTTTTACCTCTTTAAATTTGATATACAAAGGGAAACACTAACAAGAGACAAGACCACTACACAAAAAATATTGGATTTTAAAGTACATGGTTATAGATATGGATGCATTCAACTTAAAAAGATGAAATCAAATAAAATGAGAATTTTATGGGCAAATTTATAACATTGTAAGGTGAAGATAGAACATAAATAAATATCATATACAATATGGGTCACTTAACAAATTGGATAAATTGTGTGCTCTTAAAGAGAGCACCTTGAATGTTTCAAATCATTAAATGGTGTTGGATAAATAGTATCCAACTTGCAAAGGTTATACAAAGCCTTATACAAAGCCTGAACAAAAATGTAATAAGAGGTAACTAGGCTGATTAGAGAATACATACTCTCTTATGATAGTAAAACTAATAATAAAACTAATTCATTTTATAGTCCATTTCTAGAAAGAATGAAAAAATATATATATTCATTAAATGGGTGGTTTTATAATAACTAAACAAGGACATGACTATTTGTTTGTGATTTATGGTTATCATACTTTAAGTCCTTTTCTAGTACTTAAATGGATTGTTTCCAAGCAAAAATTGTGAAAAAAGTTCTAAACCTTGCACCATTTTACTCATCCATATATCCCAACAATCTAAAGAATTCTAAATTAAAATTTTATATGAGAGTGTTACACTCCCAACATGTTTAGGAATAATTTGATTTCGACATTACAAAGTGGAAGCCATGTAATTTCTCATTACTCAAATTTGTGTGTATGTATTCTTTTAAAGTTTTTAAGAAATAGTTTAGAGAATCCAAACCATAATTATAGTTTAAAATTAAGATTCAAAGAAACAACCTTAATCTTAAAATTAACATCTAAAATTAGGAGTTAAAACCTTGACTACTCTCTTAGAGAGAGGTAATATTTTCCTATTGTAATAATTTTATCCCATAACTGAGAAACTAGTAATTGGTTTAGAGGGAAAATGAAACATTTTTACATCAAGTAAATAGGGTTCATTTCCTGTATTATAGCAAGTCAAATATTTTTGTACTTTTCATTATAACTCTAAGATTAATAAGAATGAATAAATTTCTTTGTTTATGAATAATGTTCTTATTCATATGTTTGCAAATGGTAATTTTTTTATTTTTATTTTTATGGATTTTTCTATTAATCTCTAAGATTAATAAGAATGAATAAATTTCTTTGTTTATGAATAATGTTCTTATTCATATATTTGAATGGTAATTTTTTTATTTTATTTTTAAGGATTTTCTATTAATACTTTACTACTATATCCATTTGTTTATGATGTCTAAAATCATTGAAATAACCATACCAAGAAACCATTCCATATATATATATATATATATATATATATATATATATATATATAATTTAAAAGATTATAATATAAATAAATATATAGAAAGATATAAAATAAATTAATATTAAAAATAACATTAAAATAAAATAAAATACTTTCATTTTTAATTTTTATTCATAATATGTTTTTTTAATTATTATATTACCATGATCAGTTTATATTCAATGGTATACTATAATATGGTCAACAATATCTTATTTCGTAATAACCTTTTCTAACATACAATAATACCTAATACCTAGTTGTCACAATTTAGTAAGTGTTAGAAGGTTGAATAAAATATAAAAGGGGAAGTTTATGTTGATCTTCTACTAAGTGTTAGAACATTGAATCAAGAATTAAAATAAATATTATGATAACCTGATAATCAACAACTATAATACCCCAAATGGGGTGATATGTGATAGCCATGTACACCATGTGACCATTCACGACAACCAACCCCTCTCTCCTAGGTTAGTAACCCAACAACGCCCATTTACTTCACTTATGATCACCTAGATGCAAGCTCACTTGCTACCGTCCTTGATCATATACAGTGCTCGTGTGACTCTGATAGCTCCTCATCTCCCTCTGTGGGTTAACCTCGTCACTCTCCCTTAGAGCATATCTCATTACACTCTTTCCTCGGCCATGTGAGCTCTTCTCAGCATGAGCTCTTCTCCCTGCTCTTGCTCTTCATTCCATGCTCGATCTCCTCTTCTGCTCCAAGCACCCTCCTTTTGCCTCGCACACTTGTTGCACCCCTTATCTCCCTCTGCGCGAACCACCCTACTGTCATTTTATTCCTAGAATGCAAGGTCGCTCGCTTAGAGCCAACTTGTGCTCAACTCAAAGTGGACGCACTGCTTACACTTCTCATCCACATTGCAATTGTCACACCAAAATTGCTCAAGTTTTCTCTTGTCCTATGCGCGAAGACAAAAATCAAAAGATACCCTCTTCTCCACCCATGACCTCCAACACAGGTACGCTTTCCCCCAATACAGATGCATCCCCTAGTTCCTCCCCCATGCCTTCACCTCACCGTGTCTTCACTGATGTTCAAAGGGAAACCATTTTAGTAGTGTGTCGGTACAATGAAAAAATGAAATTTCGCTAGGAGCTGATGGAGAGTGCCTAAACTGGAAAAACCCAACTCAGCGTTGCACCTCAGAGGAGGTGCTACAGGCTACAATAGAGCCAACATAGTTGGACTCGTCCGAGCATGCTTTCCCATAAATCTACAGAAGCAAGTAATTTTCATGGTTTGTTACTTTTTCTTTTTCATAGTCTCTGTTTGGCCTACCAAACCAAGCTATCTTTTATGCTTCAGTTATAAGCTTATCTTACTTATTTTGACTATTCATCCTAAGAGTTTCTTAGATAGTAAGTGCTATACCATAATTTTATGGGACTTTCGAATATCTCATAAATTATATGTAAATTTTGATTCTGAAAGGTAATACAAATATTAGCTTACAAAAAAAAAAAATTGTAATATGAAAGAAAAATATATTTCATTTTGTAATAACCATTGCCAACATAGATGAATAAATGATTAGTTGTGAAAATTAACTAAGATTTAAAACTTTGAATTAAATATAAAATAGGAGAAGAAGGTTGGATCAAACATAAAACTGAAAATTATGATAACCTATTAAATAACAACTTTGCTAAGAGTATTTGTGTAAAATCAATTAAATTACAATAAACAAATTTTTAATAATAAGTTGTATTAAATAATTTGTTTATTTATTTATCTATATCAAAATTTTAAAATTTCATCAATTTATTGTTAAACGAGTTTCACATTTATAAAGTTTAATAATCTTTCCTTAATTGAAATTACTTTGAATATTCAATTCAAATTATAATGTTAAAATATTTTTTTTTATAAAATATATAAATGATTTTGAAATTACTTCAATATGTGTTCAAATTTTATATATATATATATATATATATAACTCAAACTCCTTAAAAAAATAGTGTAGTTTTTCAAAGAGGTTAACATATACTTATACAAAATTATGATAAGTTTGTAAAGAAGTTTACTTATATTAAAGTTTATTTATATAACTTAATAGGTTTAATAATTAATAATATATGTTTTTATATGTTGAAATTCATAAATTCAAATCTAAAAAAAATACAGTATATATACCTTATACCTTTTTATCATATTGTAAAAATTAATCTATTCCAATAAAATTTATATAATTTTATCTATAAATACATTTTTATGATTTATTTTTAACTTGATAGGTCTTTTATGATCTCATTTATTCATCTTCTTTCTCATGTCTGGCTCCCTGGCTATTCTTTGAAGGCATTTAATTCCAGAATATTAACATGCACACTATATCGTTTTGGAATTCGACAATTGGGTGTCAATATTATAGAGTTTTAATAAACATAGGAGCGAAAAACATCGACAGTGCAATACTTTATACCTATAATACTTTAATAGCTAGAAACCGCAAAATTGCCTTTCATTAAACGATATTGTTCAACTACTGTTTTTTACGCAAACTGCTCTCTTTTTTCATGTTAGAAACGTTGCTCCTGTTAATTACTAATTAGTAATTTAAAATATACAACAGTGATGGGTAAATGGGTCATTTAAATCACTATAGTGACCATAGATTGCAGGGACACGGTGTCAAGAACAGATACCGTCGCTGAACGCCTATGTCAAGAGTTAAACAGCAGGTCAATGAACAATTTTGAAATTCTTGAAAAACTTTGATGATTATAAAAAATAATTGAAATATACAAGGGAATTAAGTCTCATTTAAAATATATGTTATCAAAAATATAAAAATAAAATTTATAAAAAAGTTTTTTTTTTTAATATTAAAATCAATAAAATATATTTACTTTTATGGGAATTTATGGACTAATCAACCTTTTAATTATAATTTTTAATCTTATGATCAGTAATGAAAGATGTTGGCATATTCTTAGTTGTCGTCCCAAATCAAAGAATGAAATTTAATTTCATAACTTCCTTGCATTTATGAATGCGTACGTTTTCCTTATTTACTTTTTCACATTTACTTAATATGATTAAAAATTTACATAGTAGCCACCAGATTGGCACGTTATATGATTAACAATTGATTTTAATTATGGCAGTCTTGCAATGTCGGGCTCCATTTAAATACAATGACAAGTGTCCACGGTGCGAAACGCTGGTGCGTTGTAGAAAGATGGCGGGTCGCTTCCTCTACCCACGACTCCGCGCGCCTCATGAACACTTTTAACATTTTAACCCAAACCTACTTACTATGTAATCTGAAAACCCTACTCCTTATGCTTGGTGTAGTGGTTGCGGGGAACACATTTTATACACCGGCAAATTGTTTGTTCGTCTCCTGGGATTTCTCGATGTCTCTGTGTGATTGTCCATTGCATCAGTAACTTAATAATGTAAAAGTTGAGACCATATTCGATGTCGATGTTGACTAAGACTACGCAGCGTACATTTTTATCGTAAGATGATGTGCGCGACGACAATATAGCATATATTCTTATAATAATTGAAACGTGAGATGAAAAATTAATAAACCATTTATAAAATGTTATAATTGCGTTCTAAATGTTTACATATGTTAGA
This sequence comes from Picea sitchensis, assembly GCA_010110895.2. Lineage (NCBI taxonomy): Eukaryota > Viridiplantae > Streptophyta > Pinopsida > Pinales > Pinaceae > Picea > Picea sitchensis. The sequence goes on along the minus strand of SNQJ01S0012255.1, from coordinate 169,452 downwards.
GATTACTCTGTACAACTCTATTATACTATTCAAGATATCTAAAAGACGCTTAAAACAAGTCTCATCGTTGAGAATCTTAAAACAAGTCTCATCGTTGAGAATCCTTGTGAAGTCCTATTTCAGGTGGGCAATACATTCAAGGCGTGGTGTTGGAATAGCAGAGAGTTCGCGAGCCTTACGCAATATGATTCCACTAAACATTCCAGTCATATTCAGTTCCTCATTTTCCCCATTTATGTCATCGAAGGGAAGCCTCCAGTTGAAGCAGTGCAACAGCCGCGCCAGTCCAAACTCTACAACAAGCGTTCCCAACTGTTGTCCGGGGCATCTTCTCCGGCCTGCTCCGAAGCTAAGGAACCCAATAGTTTTGTAGTGAGAGTGTATATTGGGCATATAATTGATAATCTTTGTAGAGCATTTTTCGATGCTTTTGTAATGAATTACTAAATACTAACTTTAACTTTAACCCTAAATATTAAATCTTAAATATTATAAAATCCTAATCTTAAATATTAATCTTTATCATTTATTAATATTAAAATTTAATTATCATATACTAATAATCATATTAATCAAAATAATATTATTAATAATTTTGAAAATAAAATAATATTGTTAATGTTTAAATGTAATATATTATTAATGTTTAAAACTAATATAATATTTATGTTAAAAATTAATGTTATATTATTAATGTATTAATTTTATATTGTGTAAATATACTATTAATTTTGAAAATAAAATAATATTGTTAATGTTTAAATGTAATATATTATTACTGTTTAAAACTAATATAATATTCATGTTAAAAATTAATGTTATATTATTAATGTATTAATTTTATATTGTGTAAATATACTATTAATGTAAAACAAATGAATAGTAATGAATAAATATAATAATATAACAATAAAGTAATAAATAAATTTAAAATAATATAACAATAACACATTAATAACAATGAATAAATATAGTAATCTGGCAATAAAGTCATAAATGAATATAGAATAATATAGCAATAAATAAATATAGTAATAGTAAGTATTATTATTTATTTAATAAAATAATCGGATCTAATAATTAAAATAATTAAAATATTTTTTGTAATTATTTCTTATTTTTAAATATAAATAATTATGTTTCCATTAAATATATAACATTAGTTTTATAATTATTAATATTAATATTATGAAAGTATCCACTTAATTAATATTGTTACATTAATGATGTATCAATAATACAATAGTGTTACATTAATAATCTTAATAATGATAATGTTACATAAATATAATTTTTATAATGTTACATTAATGTTAATATTAATGTTAATAATATTATCTTAAGTTGTTTCCTTAATAATGTTATGTTAACAATGTGATATTAATGTTAATAATATTATCTTAAGATGTTTCCTTAATAATGTAATGTTAACCATGTGATATTAATGTAATTAATATTACATGAATATAATGTTAACATTGACTATACAATAAATATAATGCTTGAGGAAATAGTGAATTAAAATCTTTATATCATCAATGATAAACATCATTGCATTTAAATCTTCATAGCATCAATAAACACCATGAATTATAATGTTTGAATACAATTAATTTTATATGGGTTTGACGAATATTTTATTCTTAAACAACATTAAATTTGGATGAATAGTTTATTCTTAAATGGAAAGACAACACAATAACTCTTAATATGACTCATTCCATTCAAGTTATTCATCTTATCACATTTAAAATGTCACAATATGGCTTGATTTTAGTGTTTACCTCTTACTTTATGAAAGTGAAACTTATTCTTTCGCGTTTTTATTACTTAATTCAATGTCATCTTCTTGTATGTCACAAATATTGATGTCAACCCCATAAAATTATTGCTTTCTAAATGTGGCTATTTGACGGACTCTTCAATGTAAACTATAAGACCAACTTCAAACACAAAATATATTTCTCTTGACATCTATGAAATAATGTTAAGTTAATGGAAATCGGTTTTTCACTTTTAAATCGTGTTGTTATATCACATTGTTTTAGAGCGAACCTCTTAAAATATTACTATTAAAGTCTCTCATTATGCAATAACATTGACATTCAATTCAACAATATGCATGATTATAACTCTCACAATGTCCATTCCATTATGACTAACAATGCATTATGATGAACATTTCCCTACGTCACATACTGACGAACATTTCCCAACGTTGCAATGTGACGACCATTTCCCAATGTCACATTGTGACGAACGTTTCCCATCGTCACAATGTGACGAAAATTTCCCTTTTGTTATCAATGTCCTTAGGAAAAATATAAATCATTGTCTAAAAAGTAAAACACAATTCCATACATCTCATTGTCACTAACATTTCCAAACGTTGCACTCTCACGAACATCTCCCAATGTCGCGATGTGATGAACATTTTCGAACGTCGCAATGTGACAAAAAATTCTTGACGCCACATTCTAACGACCATTTTCCCAACGTCGCAAAAGTAAAAGATGATTCTACACTGTGTCAAGTGTTTCCAAACATTGCATTATGATGAAAATTTACCTACATCGCATTGTGACGAACATTTCCCAACATCTCAATTTGGTGACCATTTCCCAATGTCGTATTGTGACGAACATTTCCCATCGTCACAATGTGACGAACATTTCCCTTTTGTTATCAATGTCCTTAGGAAAAATAAAAATCATTCTCTATAAATTAAAACATGATTCCATACATCTCATCATCACTAACATTTCCCAACGTCACACTCCGACGAACATTTCCCAATGTCGCGATGTGATGAACATTTTCAAACTTCGCAATGTGACAGAAAAATCCTGACGTCGCTTTCTAACGACCATTTTCCCAACGTCGCAAAATTAAAAGATGATTCCATAATGTGTCAACTATTTCCAAACATTGCATTATAATGAACATTTCCATACGTCACATTGTGACGGACATTTCCCAACGTTGCAATGTCACGGCCATTTCCCAATGTCACATTTTGACGAACATTTCCCGACGTCGCACTGTAATGTCCATTTCCCAACATCGCAACAGTAAAAGATGATTCTACAATGTCTAGAGTATTTATTAACATCGCATTATGATGAATATTTCCCAACGTCGCATTTTGAGGAACATTTTCTAACGTCGAAATGTGACGACCATTTGTTAATGTCGCATTGTGATGAACATTTCCTAGTGTTTCCATGTGACATAGATTTTCCAGTGTGTCATTGTGATGAACATTTCCAACGTTGCATTGTGATGAACATTTCCGAAGGTCACATTGTTACGAACATTTTCCACCGTTCCAATGTCACGATCATTTTCCAACGTCGCATTTCTTACAAACATGTCCCAACATGAAAATCTCACAAACATTTTGGAACGTCACATTTTGATGAACATGTCCCAATGTCACAATGTCACGAGCATTGTCCAACGTCACATTGTGATGAACAACTCTCAATATAATTTTCCATTGTCATAAACATTTACGGTTGTCCCAATGCAACAAACTATATATATATATATATCGTACATCAAGCATAGTCATTGTCATGGCCATCATCAATTGCAATTAACTATCGTGATGATGAAGCATAGGCTATCACTCTGAACCATCGTCATCATCATGGTGATGGTCATGGTCAATGTTTTCTATTTATGTAATAATGTCTTATTAATGTATTTGTACTTTATTGCTTCAATATATTAATGTGCTATTAGAAATTAAATAATGTTTTAATGTTTTAATCCTTTATTACTCTATTAATTAACAATACTTTATTAATATTTTAATATTTTATTAATGTATTATTTCATAATGTATAAATATTTTATTAATACATTCATTTATTAATTAAGAATATATAAATATATTAACTATATTATATTTAAACATGTTATTTAATACATTATTATAATATATTAATTTGGGTGATATATTATTAAAGTATTGATGTATCTTTATTTTATTAATATATCATTACCTTATTAACTAATATATTACTTTATTATTGTATAATAATGTATTAATAATAATAATACATTATTACTTTATAATAATGTATTACTTTAACATTAATACATTATTACTATTGTATTAATACATTAATAAGGTAAGATATTAATAATACATTATTAAAGTATGAGTTAATATACTATTATAATGTATTAGGTAATGTATTTGTTAGTATTTTATCAATACATTTATAATAATGAGTTAATACATTATTATAATATTTTATTAATATTTTAATATTTTAATAATATATTGATATTTTTTTAATGTATTAATTCATATTAATGTTTTAATATCAATATTTTTATTTTTATTTTTAAAATATTTAATATATTAATGTTTTTAAAGAATTTAATATATTAATGTATTAATGTATTAATACATTAATAATGTTTTACTAAATGTATTAATGTATTAATAATGTTTTATTAATGTATTAATTATTAATAATGCTTTAATGTATTAAATGAATTAATGTATTGAATGCATTAATATATTAATGTATTTAATGTATTAACGTATTAATTACATATTTAATACATTAATGTATTACTGTTATTTAAGGCATGTCGGTCGTCAACTAGCAACAACCACTTTTATGTAAAAAGTGGTTGATATACGCTGATCGACGCCATTAATTTAAAAAGTTAGAAAATAGCGCCGATCGACGTATATCAACCACTTTTTACATAAAAGTGATTGTTACTAGTATATTTTTAAAGAACTTCACTGTAAATTTTTTACCTATTAATAGTGCTTTGAAAACTTATTTATTAAATTATTTTGGACGACTGGATGTCTTCCGCTAATGCATATTTTTTCGTGGTTGTTCAGTCTGAAATATGTATGTATTCATTCATACAACACTGTTTGCATACGTGTCAGTGGAAGCTGACAAATGGCAGTGGAAATAATGAAGTTAAGTTGTACCCTTGTTACATTTTGGAAGTTCCCAAATGGCAATGGAAATAGTGAATTTCGCTTCTACAGGTTAAACTTTTTTATCTCTTCCGAACATTTGGAGTACAAATTTGGTCTCCCATAAGATTTACCATATTTTAACAATAATGTGAGAGTACTAGAGAAGATGTAACAGTGAGATAGCTTAGACATAGGCTTCATCCGCATACAACTTGTATTACAATGTTAAACATGCATTCTCTAAACTTGTTACACTTTAAAAAATGACTAGGAACACTGCAATGGAAAAGATTTTACAGTCTTTCATAATCCAGTTCGTTTGCACACATGAAGATATGGAGAGATTCAGTCATTTATTGTAGATTGCGTGAAGTGCAACAATCGATCTCCAGCAAACAAAAAAGAAACAGATAAAATTTAGACATTCTTCATATTATCTCAATGATTTATTCATAAATATTTGTCTTAGTTAAAAGAAGTGAAATCTTGTTCGCATTGAGCCAAACAAGGGTCAAATTGACCATATCATGCCCAAATGAAATGATTTCTACGTCGAATTCTAAAGGCTTCAAGTCGGGAATGGTGACTGAACGGCTGTCAAAACGAATGGGAGGCATTCCAGAATGGGAGGCTGTCAAAACTAATGGGAGGATTTAAACAGTAAATAGATGGATATGCACGAATTCCGTAATTGCTACAAGCTGACGAGGCATTCCTGATACCGTTTTTCTTTACAGATATAGAAATGGTTAATTTTAAGTTTTAACCACTTAGCCAAGGGCGTAAAGTGGCGGATGCATTAGTCCTGTTTTCACTATGAAGATGAAAACTTTTGAAAAAACAATAATAATTTTTCACTGTGAATACGAAAACTTTGGAAAAATGATCATAATTGTATCTCATGTGCTAAATACACAATCTCCCTTCAATTCGTTAATCATTCCATAAATTTCTCGTAATTTTGTTTTATGTGTTTCCATTTTAGTTCTATTCATTGGAGTAGCATCTCCACACAACGAGGTGAGGGAAAAAATCAAGAGTTATACAGATTTGAAACCGGTTCGAATCATAAAATAAAGGGTTCACTTTGATCCTTAATAGTTAACCCATTTCTGATTCCAGCCTGTCTATTTTATCATAGGAAAAGTTTTATATTATTTATCAATCCAACTTTATCAAAAACAATCCTTCTCAACCTTGGATTTTTTTTATGCTCATAGTATTATAAATAGTATTTCACTCTAATAGTGCCATTATGTCTGTTCTGTGTATTTAATCCTTCACATAGTTTCTCTTGGAAGACTTTTTCCTTCACATAGTGTGGCATCTTTAAAGTTAAGAGTCACTCAAGATGGGTTGATCCAGCCTCATGGAAAAAGCTATTAGCATTCCCTTCCAAAGGACATAGGTTCCAATCTTCTCTACATATTGTCTACATTGGGAGGAGTCGTCCTGACATTACATTGAATTCGATATTTCAGCCTTTTTCTTTATTGTTATAGGTTGTTTTAGCACATGTTTTCTTACAATGCGTTAAATATATCCATTAAATTCTTAAACTACTTCTTACCTGTATTGATTTTAGTAATGGCTTTTAAATTATCCTTCTTGGAATGCATGATTTGAACCGTTAAAATTTTTATATATTGATTTGAACCGTTAAATTTTTTATGCATAGTTTTGATTTTCATAATGCATTGATCTTAACAATGTTTTGTATATGCATTAATTTCACTTTTAAAATTTTAAACTTCTTTATGGAATGTTTCGTTTCAACCAATATTTCTATATTTTACGCGTATTTTTTATGCATAGTTTTGATTTTGATAATGCATTGATCTTAACAATGTTTTGTATATGCATTAATTTCACTTTTAAAATTTTAAATTTCTTTATGGAATGTTTCGTTTCAACCAATATTTCTATATTTTACGCGTATTAATTTAAGTATCTCTTAAAATTAAAATTTTAAACTTCTCTATGGAATGTATTGTTTTAACCAATATTTCTATATTTTACCTGTATTAATTTAAATATCTCGGTATTTCAATTTTGAAATTTTAAACTTCTCTCTAGGATGTATTGTTTTAACTAATAATTCTATATTTTATCTATATTAATTTAAGTATATCCTAAAACTCTTATTAATATGCATTTAATCAATATTTATATTTTTTTTTTCAAACAATGTATTGATTTAAGTATCCCTTAAAAACATTATGTTAATGTTTACCTTATATCCATTAATATTAATGCTTATTTTATGTTTTTATGTTATTAGTTACACATAATCATAATATTCAACATAATTATGTCTATAATATTGAACTATTAAAAATCATTGCTACACTATGTTAGTTGATCATCTAACCAAATAGAATAATTAAAGAAAGTAAGACCTTGAAATCTACTACAATATGTTAATTGATCACATAAACAAATAGAATAATTAAATAAAATAAGACCTTCAAATCTGATACATTTTAATTGATCGCCTAAACAAATAGAATAATTAAAGAAAATAAGACCTTGAAATGAAGAGGAACTTAAAACCACAACAATATACATATATATAATTTCAAAGTATCAAATTGATAAGATGATTACTTTAAATCTTTTAATGCAAAATTTTTATTTGATTTTTGGTGATTAAAATCAAGATAGATTTATTTTAAATCTAAATTTATGAATAAATTCTAGAAAAATGGAGTAAAATATTTTTTTCAAATTTTATATTGTAAAAAATATTTAAAAATATTAAAAAAAAAACAAAAATATATTGAACACTAAAAATCTCTAATACATATTGTTATTAAAAATTATATACATATATGAACATTAGGTTTCATATGTCTAATACATATTGTTATTAAAAATTATATACATATATGAACATTATGTTTCATACATATTGTTATTAAAAATTATATACATATATGAACATTCGGTTTCATATGTCTAATACATATTGTTATTAAAAAATATATACATATATGAACATTAGGTTTCATATGGAAAGAAATGACGGTTCTCTCATGCATTTCTTATTCACTCATAGAGTGAATGAAGAGGATATATAAGGATAATTGTTGGAATATGATAGTTATTCTTGTTACTTCTTTTAGAAGAGTTAATTAATTTTAGAGTTAGTTAATATAGACAGTTTAAAGTTTAGAGACTTCTAAAAACGTTTTAGTTAGTTGAATAAATATCTAGAAGAGCAAAGTTATCAATTTCTATTATTAGTAAATTCTATGTATTTAATTCTCTGTGTAGAAGCAATAAAAACAATAAGAAGTTTTAGAGGTGAAGCTTTTCTCTCTTTTGTGTTCTGGCTTATGTGTTCTGTTTTGGATTTTGTTTTTTTTGTTTGTTTGTTTGTCAAAGACTTTATACAACGGTAGATGTAAGGAAATCACACCTTCCTCCTTCAAAGTTGTATGAGATCATGACGTTAGAGACAAATCTAACAAAAAAATCTATGAGTCTGTGAGGAGCCAATTCTCCTTGGTTATGATACCATTTTTTGGGCAGCAAAAGAAAAACATAGCATAAAACCATAGCATAAACGAGCAAGATCAAACACGCATTAAACCAAGAACAACAAATTGATCAATTGACACATTGATTTATGTGGAAACCTAATGAAGAAAAAAACAAGGGAAATGATTATTGATATTATTTTATTCAAGGGAGAATTACAATATCCAACCTAGGCATACAACCATCATCTCCTCTCATACACACAACACCTCAATATTGTGTCTTTCTCTAACACACTCACTACACATTGCACTCACACCTCTATGGGTATGATTGTATATATAACATCTATCACTCAGTTATATAGACTGATCATGAATAGATCACATAGTTACACGAACGACTCATAAGTAGATTGCATGCATGTGCATCAATAGAGATGCATTGCACGTGCATGTGACCGTATGAGGAAATTCATTGGCATGTTTCCAACAATATCCTTCTTGAAAACAATTTACCTGATATATCATGCCCTTAAATAATTCATCACCTTTTCTCCAAGCTAAGAGAAACCAAACACCATCACAGCTCCACAACTTCTCTGACAATGTTGTTACGTGAACATTCATGCATGTTTCACTCTATTATGGACTGTGATGTCTCCATCAATAACCTGTGTAATAAGTCGATCCACTTGTTCAAATCTCATGAATCATAACCACAGACCAAATCATTGCAATCACTATAGGTGATACCTATGTTTATATGTTTGAAGCATCAATTTCCATGCTCTTGACCTGGTTTTCCCATGTGTCTACTGACACCACCAACTACATATGAAACGTTGACCATTTCTCCATCGCAATCATCAAAATTCCTACTAGCATATAATACTCGAGACATATAACCCTTTTCTTCTTCATTAATTAGGACATAAACCTGAAGAGAACTTACAATGGAAAGACAAAGGGATTTTACTGGTTTAACTGTATTCATACCGAATTTCCTGAGTATCTTCACCACATGCTTCTGTTGTGATAACCAAGCTTATCATATTTCCTCTCTCTATGTATTTCCATGCCCAAGATTTATTTTGCTTCTCCCGTATCCTTCATAACAAACATCCTAACCAACAAAGCCAACTTGTTGATCCCAACCATACACCAAGATAATGAATATACCATGATAATGAAGATAATTTCTTGTAAAATTTGGCTCACCATGAAAGAATCAAAGATCTAGTACCATATGTGTACCATGATTCAGACCATACAATGATTTTTGAGTTTGCAAACAAATCTTATGTTGTGATCATGAACTAACCGTTCTGGTTGTTCCATATACATTCTCTTATCCAAAAAAATCCATGTAAAATAGTTTTAACATCTAGATGTATTATCACAACTGATGTTAACACAACATGAATAGAAACATGATTTTAACAACCGTTGATAAACTTTCATGGAAATCAATACCTTCAAAATACCTTTCTTCTACCATCCATGCTTTGAACCTTTCATATTTTACTATGTTTGATTTTATAAAAGGAGATTCATCAAACACTACATATATGTCTATGATGATTCTGTGGGTAGTAGGATCCCACAATATACACCCATTAACATCATCACCATATCAAAGATCTACCTGTTTGATCTGGGTCCTACTTAGAAAGATGATAAAAAACCATAAGCATCACAACCGAATAATTTCGCATTTGAGTAGTTACGAGATGAGCTATTCATACCTCTTCTTGAATATTCATGTCTTTGACAACTGACAGTGACTGAATTACCAAATAGCACAACTACTTTTGTCCACAACTATTGTTGCAACTTGGCATTACTCAAGATGCCTATTCGATCCCAACTTCCTTGCAATACTTTGCAAGTTCCATGGATATGAACCTACCTTCATCATATATTTTCAAGCACTTGATTGACCTGCTAACACATCAACCTTTCTATAGACCCACCTTTCTAAGATGGACACACTTCTCCACCTCGAACTTCGCATTTGAACAACCTTGACCAAATCTGACCAAGCCCGAGAAGTAAGCCTTCACCACTTACCACCAGGCCCATTTACAATGGAGTTCACCAAGCCTTTTATAGGATTCATTACACGAAAATCCATGGACACAATACCACGGGCTACCCAAAACACATGGACCCAAAAAACCACATGATTTGAACTAAAAATAGATTTAACTCATTAACTCTTTCACCGAGTCAAGGTTAACCCAACACACATGCCCCCCCACTTATTCAACCTACCTAAATATACGTCTACAGTTTTCATAGGTGACATGATAAACCATGGTACGCATGCCTATCTAGGTCTTACAGACATATGCCCATTTACATGCAGAATAATTTCTACAACTCCAAAGTATATACAATTTTATTATTATTATTATTATTATTATTATTATTATTTCACAACGACTCAACCTTCACCACCACCCACCTTCTATGTGAACACAGGTGGTGAGACACAACAGAGAGAGAAAAATTCATCAACCATACTTGTAGTTGAATTTGCTTCTTTTGTGGAGTCATCTTTGGATGTTTGTCGTCTTTTCCAACAATCCTTCTTGAGATGCCCTTATTTCATCTACAATATGTACAACTGCCTCTTCAAGAAGATTTTGTTTGAAAAGTTATTTGTCATATAAAGACTCTTCACATTGGTCCACAAACTTCTTGGTGTATTCTCTTCAACGATGTTAATCTGAGCGTGTACAAGAATGAATCCCTAAAGTTCGTCCGCATGATGTATTGTTGGATGGAACATATTTTCATTCTTCAGTTGGACACGTTTGATAGATGCTACCAACTCGTGTGGGACCATAAGAACTGCATACTTGAATTTAGAAACTACATCTTGAACAACTTCAGAGTACATGTGTGTTTGGGCATTTGCACTATCACCCGAGTTGTATTACCTTTTTTCGAGAAGGATTAATTAAGTTATAGATTAAAACATTTTACCTCGCCTTAACTAACCTTTATAGAATGGCTCCATGACCTTTGTACTCCTAAATTTCTTAAAATGGCCTTTCTTCAGCCTTATTTATCCAAGCTATCGATGAAAGCATCAAATTACTCCTCGTTAAGGCTTACAAGGTCAAAATGAATTTCTAATTTCTTTCATCACAGAGCTGCATGCTCACTGGTAAAAGTTCCCAGTTTTTGACACTTTATTTCATACAGTTTCTAACTCTTCCATAACATGCTTGTATCCTCTTGTCTAAGCCTACGCTAAGCCAAGTATTCCCTTAGAAATGCACCACATGTTTAAAACAACCAGACAATTGACCAGGGAAAACATCCACTTGTTTTACATCCCTAGAACATGCGCTTGCCAATCCACTGCATGCAATCAAACTGTCCATACCACACATTTTTGCTAGGTAGATGTGTCTCGTAAATTGGTACTATTACAGATGTTGGCTCGTACTTATAAAAGATTTTTCGTTATAGTGACAAGATGAATAAAGGATACGAGGTAGATGTGTCTCACAGATTGGTAGTAATACTAATGTTGGCTCTTATTTACAAAATATTTATGCTTTTTGTACCCAATGTTAAATCCTCGAAATCGTAGAAATTGAGTAGTCATGGGTTGATCTATAAAAATGGTAGGAATTTAAAGGAAACAATTGATGTAGAGTGAGAGAAAATAGAAATTGAATGGTCACCAACAATAAATGGAGTGAAAATAAAACATTCCCATTAAATTACATTGAAATGTTTTTCATTAATTTAATAATTTTAATTCCCTTGCCAACAACACGTTTTAACCACCGGATAATATAAGATTGATTAGAAGCTAGAAAATCCCATCTCGTATCCTAAATATAAATTTCCCACGTACACAAACCTGAAATATGCTAATGAAATAAAAGATTAAGGAAAACACACACATTTTGTAAGACAAGATCCAATACTTGCTCCCCTCCGCTCGGTTCAAGTGGTGGACCTGGCAGTAAAATTATGATATGAAACGAGCGCTTGTAGGCGACGTTCTAACAATGCAAAGGTGTCATCTCGCTTGATCAAACTAAATCCGACATAATGTTTCTCTCCTCCAAACTCTTGACCTCCTCACCCAATCATACCTCCAACCTTCATCACCGTTGTGGAGTCCTTATCCTCTTCTCTTTCTCATTTCACCCACGCGTACCTTGAACAAATACAAATCACACAATCCTCACTACTCCAAGACCTCTTTCTCATTTCACCCACGCGTACCTTGAACAAATACAAATCACGCAATCCTCACTACTCCAAGACCAGTACAACATATGCACATCACAAAATCAAGTTAGAGGTCAAGTTTTGAAGAGAGAAACGGTCTAATAACACTTTTTGACATGTGCGAAAGAAATAAACAAGAATAACAAAGTATGACACTTACTTTGTAACCCAAGATAGTTCATAATTAATGAAGTCGCGCTTGTTCAAGAGGACATGGATGGCTGGTTTTTTTCAAACATAACCATTGTCATTAAATTCTACCAATCCTTATCATTAAATGCAAAAATATTTGAGAGATATTTTGTGTTGTCACTTTTTATTTATTTTAATATTCTATTTTGATTGAATAAGAAAAATGGACATCATCCATTGCATAAGATTCAAACACAGAAAATAGTTGGAGTGAGATCCAAATAATTTTAATATTGGGGATTTAGTTTGAGAGAATATCTCAACATTCTTCTACAAAATCTCAAGTCAATCCCCTATCTCAGCACACATCATTAATGTGAGCATTATCTCTAACACCCTCCTTTAATGCTTCCATTTCAAAACTTACAATATTGAAAACACAAAAATTGTCATGGTTTGTGTGACTAGTCCTCATACGCACTTACACCCATATCTGAACTTCATAGATGTGCTCTTTCTCTCCCATCATCTTCGAGCTACCACTTCATACAGCACAGATAAGACTGCTTCCGACCATCTTTGACGTTCTTTGTACAACCGACGCTTCTCAACTTTCTGAAGGACAATCTTGATACTGAACCATCCTATAGATACACTTCCTTCTTTTGAATTCCCTCGAAAAACAAATTTCAATAGTTATATAGGAAAATGATTTGACCTCATAGAAAAAACCTGTAACTAATGCTCCCACGACAAGTCACATCAATTTAGAACAAACTTAGATATAATTAAATTAGCAATTTGTTTTCATGTGATGGAGAACCACCAATTTGAATTATGTTAGTCTACTCAATAATTGGTTCTTCTATAATATAATTTACAAACACACCAAACAAAAAAATTAAACTTTGGACAACTAAAGCAAAAGAGAAACAATAAAACCTTGAGCCAGTATAGCGGCAATCTCCCAAATCTTATTGGTCATCTCAATAGCGCTCACCATTCCAGGTTGCGTTCGATTTAAATCTGGAAAACATGTAGAATTGTGAAAATCTAGACATCAGACCTAATGTCTCAACTTTCTGACATATACATATACGTTTATTCCTACATCATTGAAAAATAAATGGAGTCACTGGTAAGCTTCAAATCCCACATCGTTGCAAACAAATTATAGATTGGTTGAATTGAATTTTCGGATATATATTGCCGACTCATTAAAATAAATTGCTCTGTTTAAATGATGATGACATCATTGAAGTATTTCCATTAGAGAACAACAACAAAAAAAAATGCGTTTGCCACACTCATATTCTCCGTCAATTTTCGAAGAACTCTAGCAGTAATGAACGTCAGCACCCATAAATATTCCAGTGTTTTGATCCTTCATTTCTCACAGCGTTGACGGGTACCTCTGCAACAGATTTACTTGTTGCGATGATGTTGAGAGTATTCATCATATGGAGGAACCTATCCTGGGATATAGACTCACATTTAACGTAGGGGACTATAACTGTAATTGCATACACACAACCAATTCAAATAGATTCAATGCTTACAGGCAGATTCTACAGATGCAGAGGAAAAGGCAACCGGGAACTTGATACAACACACATAAATAAACAAATCCACACACCCTAATCTACTCCTACAAAATACTACATCTCAAGCTCTCATATTCCTGGGTAGTCCCGTTAGGGAGCTAAGACCAGTCCAGCTCTCATACAAAATAAGAAAAATGGAGAGCATCCATTGCATAAGATTCACACACATAAAACAGTTCATATTGCACACTCACACAGATACATTACATATATATATAGTCGGAGTGAGATCCCACTAATTCTAATCTTGGAGATTTAGGTTGAGAGAATATCTCCAAAGTTTCCTACAAAATCTCAAGCCAATCCCCAAACTTAACACACACCATTAATGTGAGCATTATCTCTAACAGATTGAAATCTAGGTAAACATAAATTTGAGAATTCTTTTATGTATTATCTAAGTGTTTATTTAAATATTATTTTTGATAATCATAAATATAAAAGTGATCAACCTTTGAGTGTTATATTTACATTTTTTTTCATTCCATGTTTTTAAAAATCTTCATTCATTTTTATTCATGATAAAAATGTTTTTTTTATAGATTTAAAAATTCTTCATCCACTTTTATTCATTATTAAAATTATTTCAATAGTTTGAAGTTTAAAATTTTTATAATTAAAAAACACTGAAAACATTTTAATTAAATTTAAACTTATATCAAATATTCTTTTATTAAAAATATGAAACATTTTAGTTAACCTTGAATTTACATCAAAATATGCATTCATTAAAATCTAGTGAAAAAAGCAGTTGTGGGTAACCCCCTGTAAGTGGGTAACACCACCTTAAAGTCACGGGTGAGAAGTTATTTGAGATTTGATTGTATAGAGCCACTAATGAAGTATATAGCCAATAGTTTCGAGCATGAAAATTTTATGGCATCTCAAAAACACATAAAAAAGAAAAGCATTTAGCAAAAGTTGAATGGCACTCAAAAAGGACATATATTCTTATAAGCCATTGTTCTATAAATCTTCTCTATTTTATGTCGATCTCATGATGATATCCTTATTCCTTTTTCATTGGACTTGGAGTGGAGTGGTGTCACCCACCCTGGATTTCAATGGCACCACTAGATATAGAATTCCCACCCTTCAATGCAATGGCACCACCAGATATAGAACCCTCTTCATGAATGCTTTGCATGTATATTCCTCATCACCCTCAACACTTTGAATCACTAATAGCTAAGGAAAAAGCAAAGTCAATAACCAAAGTTGTAGCATACTAAGGATCCCCTATGGCACATGCTATTATGGTATATGCATTAATGAGGAGCTGCTATGGCACATACTATTATGGTATACGCATTGTTTGTAGTAGCCCACTCTAATTTTTTTCTTCGGATAATACATTTTGATTTAGAAAGGCATACCAACAAATCAAATGATCACCTACCCGTAAAAAACGAGAGTGATCTCCCCTATATTGACACTCTACTTGAAAATATAATCTTTGATCCCATATTATTTAAGACATTGTGAAGCATAGGGAAAAGCAAACCACTATGTACTTTCCCTTTTGACATGTTCAAAGAAATATCTACTCTCCCTTTTGTCATGCTCAAGATAAGGTCACAATATTTAATTAATAGTAGTTTAACTTATGAAGACAATGCATCTACACAAAATAAGCTTAAGTGTCATTTTCAAACTTGTTTAGCAGGGACTATATTACCATACAACACTTGTTTAATTAATAAAAGTTCACCTACCTCTACAAATTTGATTCCTCCACCTTTTAAACACAAAATATTTACTACATAGAAGTGATTAATTGAAACTAAATTCTGTCTATGCCTTGACTTTGTATGTAGTCAAAAAAATCGAACTTCATACACTTTACTTTAGCACAAATTTTGTATTTTTAGATGTGCGCTCATGAGGTGTGGATGGGGGAGCTCTAACTTGAGAGATCGACACTCCTTGAGTGTGGATGGGAGTGCTAATTTGAGACGCTCCTTGAGTGTGCATGGAGGAGTGTCGTTTTTTCCAACACTCAGTGCTACACAAACCAAGCGCATTGATTTCGTGAAATCGTAAATATTTTCAGTGTGAGAGTGTCTACGTGTTTCTAACACTTTTTATGAATCATGGATGACCTTAAATTTTTTTGGGCACATCGGAGACCAGCACACAATTCGCCTTAGCTCACCTACATCACCTACTCAATTCACCTTGGCTCATCTGCAACACCTACTCAATTTGTCTTGGCTCGAGTACCATTTGTTGGGCAGTGGAAGCAAAACATAGCATAAAACCAGAGCATAAACGAACAAGATCAAATACACATGAAACCAAGAACAACAAACTCATAAATTAGCATAAAACCAGAGCATAAACGAGCAAGATCAAATACACATGAAACCAAAAACAACAAACTCATAAATTGACACACTGATTTATGTGGAAACCTAATGAGGGAAAAAATCAAGGCAATGATAATCACTATTCTTTTATTTAAGGGAGAATTACAATACCCAACCCAAGCATACAACAATCCTCTCCTCTCATACACACAACACCTCAGTATTGTGTCTTGCTTTCACACACTCACTACACATTGGACTCACATCTCTATGGGTATGCTCGTATATAAAACATCTATCACTCAACAGACTGATCATGAATAGATCACATAATTACATGAACAATTTATAAATAGATTGCATTCATACTCATTAACATAACTGCATTACATGTGTATGTGATAGCATGAAAAAATTTCGTTGACATTTTTCTAACAAAAACAACAGTCAAAACTAGAAAGGAGGCCACAGATACAACGTGGACATAACAGATCGCACCACTATTAGAGATAATGCTTACAGTTGTTGTAACTGTGAGTTAGCCTTACAGTTGTTGTTGTAACTGTGAGTTAGCTATTGTAACTCTAAGTTTCTAAGTTAACTATTTTTAGCTAATCAGATCCACTTTCTTAGGATCTAGATTGTTAGGAGTTGGTGATCTGGATGCTATATATGTAACCTCCATTTGTCTGTGTAATACATTCTATTATTGTGTGTTAATCTTGTGCAATGGCTGCTCTCTCGATTTCTATGTTGGTATCAAAGCAAGGACCGTCCTGACTCTCTCACGAGAGGGGCTGGAAGATGAGAGAAGAGTGATAAGTTGATTCTGTTGTAGGAGTAGATTAGGTTAGAGGGTTTGAATTTCTAAATTTTCTGTGTGTTTTGTGAGATTGTTGCGAGAGACTCTCCTTGTGAATAAAGGACCACTGTGTAGGAGAACATACGAGGGTATCACTGCCCAGATATTCGTTGATCAAACTGTGAGAGGTTAGATATCTATGCATTCATTGATCAGTGACAATTGAGTGGAAGAAAAGAGATCTAGATCTGCTTTGGCGTTGACAACAGGGTTCGATTTTCTCTCTGCCGAAACTTTGATTCCCATTGCAATGGGTGGACTTTATGTTCGGCAAGTGTTTGAGTTGGTTTGGTACATTTGTTGTAGTGTTACATATAGTGTGATGTGATTTGTGTATGATATATTATTTTTTGTTTGTAAAATTATATTGTCAAGAACCACTCAAAGAACAGAGTGATATAACTTAGGTATGTAGTTCTTGATGTTCTTTGAAGCTATAAGAACGAACACATCACTAGTTTGAAGTCTGTTAAAAGATGGAGATTTTTGTTGTATTTTGGTGCTTCAAGATCATTAGTTAAGGGTTATCATTGTATTGATGAGTGTGTGTAAAAAGATCATTTTGTAATATGATTACTGAATGTTTCAGTATCGAGACTATTCTTTGGGGTAGTTTAGAATGGTTGATCCTATAGATACTTCAAAGATGGTCGGAAGCGGTTGTATTTGTGTTGTATGAAGTGGTAGCTCGAAGATGATGGGAGAGAAAGAGCATGTCTATGAAGTTCAGAGATGGATGTAACTGCATATGAGGACCAGTGAGATAGACATGACAAAATTTGTGTTGTAACATTTTTGTTATGTTTTGTAATTTGTGATTGTAATATTTGTAATGTAAGCATTAAGAGAGGGTGTTAGAGATAATGCTTACAGCTGTTGTAACTGTTGTAACTGTGAGTTAGCTATTGTAACTGTGAGTTAGCCTTACAGCTGTTGTTGTCACCGTGAGTTAGGAGTCGGTGATCTGGATGCTATATATGTAACCTCCATTTGTCTATGTAATACATTCTATTATTGTGTGTTAATCTTGTGCAATGACTACTCTCTCGATTTCTAAGTACAACGTGCAAAACAATTAGAGAGGAGGCCACAGATACAACGTGGACAAAATAGATCGGAGAACCTGAAAAAATTAGAGAGGAGGCCGCAGACTTGAAGGAGTTCGCTGGAAATTGAGGTTGTTTGAGATTGTTCACTGAAGGAGCCGCACGCTCAAGAGGGCTGCTCGCTCAAAGACTTGAAGGGCCGCGTCAGATCGTGCACTCAGTGTTACCGTGCACAGGTTCGAATTCTGTTCTTTTCATTCAAATATCCGTGAGAGATATACACATATCCGTCAGTGAGAGTTTCTTAGTTGGGATATATTAATTATTTCCTTATACACATATCCGCCCCTGAGGGTGTCTTACCTGGAATATATTAATTATTTAAGGTTTCTTTTGGGTGTATATGCAAATATGATTTTCTGGAAGAAATATGATGTATTTTGAAAGACACATGGGATATATATACAATTTTTTATTCTAAAGGATTTTTTAAAATGAGGTCCGCTCGACATTTTATCTTTTGGGACCCTCGTAAAAAAAAATTAAAAAACTTTTTAGGGTTTCTTCATAGGAGAAGTAAACTTTCAGTTTTTGGTTTAGAGGTATTAAAAAAAAACACGGTTTCAAGTAGATAGATCTCTATTTTCAGAGGGGTTTGATATTTTTTTTTAAGTGAATTCTACTTATTATGATGGATTTTTAGACCCAGTTTTATCTACACCATCTCCGTTTTTTTTTTTTTTTGATTTTTAGACCCAGTTTTATCTACACCATCTCCAGTTTTTTTTTTAGAAATTATGATTTCTGATTTAACTAGATTACTTACACAAGATTTATGAAATATTGTGTGAAAGGGGTGTTTGAAGAATCCAGAAATTATGAGAACATGATTTAAGTTGAGAACAATCATCACATAACAAATCAGAGGGATCATGTAGCAACATTGTTTCTTATCCAACTAGGCTTGGATGAGAGCATTCTTTCCAAAATTGCAACACAAACCAGGTCCAGAAAAGCTTGGGATATTTTGCACATGACATACAATGAAATTGGAAGAAAAGAGTTGTAGTTGTTGATGAAGAACCTATTGAAGAAGAGAATAAACAAGATATATAGAGTAAAAATGTCTTGAACATTGTAGAGAAATTTGTTGAAGAAATTGGGAAAGAAAAAAGTGACTTTATACTAGATGCAAATCATAAACATGATAAAGAAAGTGAAGCCATGTGTGTAACTACACATATGGCTCATAAAATTTAAGTTAAAATGAAAATCAAACTAAGTTTTCAGCAATGGTAAAATGTGAGGAAAATCCAACAATGAAAGTTGTTGAAGACATGGATGCAAATATAATGAATGTTAAATTTTATGTTGAATTAGCATTTCCTGAGGAGTGGCTTGCAAAGGCTAAGTACTACAGAGATAAAAGTGGTTATGGAAAATTTATCATAATTGCAACAAACAAAGAACTAGATAAATGAGAAATCATCATAGTTGTTGAGTATGAGGTTATAGCGGAAGTGGAAGAGGATATGAAAGAAAAAGAATGTTTTTTTTATATATGAAAGACAATAAAATTGTTTTTATTTTATAAAGGTTGACAAAAATGTTAAATCAACAATAGTTGAAGTAGTCGAAAATGCTTAAAATTAATCACATGAAAACAAATATGGTCAAGGAATAATATTGAAGAACATGACCATAGAGGCTTAAAAATAAAAAGTTAGCAAAATATAAAGTTTGGAGGAAAAAGAAGAAAAAAATTTGTAAAACTCCTTCCTCCTCCAATAATGTCATCCCTTCTATGTGTGAAACGCAACAAACCCTCGTTGTGTCCAGTATGATATGTTTTACTCTCCATCTTTTTGATATATTGCATCTATTTTTATACGGTAAAAGATTCACTAGTCTTGTCTTCCCGATACCTTATGGCAGTCAATTATGTAATTGAAGATAATTTGATTTAGATTGAAGTCGAAATAAGTCGAAAAAGAGCATTGGAAATTGAATCTCTATCTTTGTGTGGTTTGGTTGGACCGGCGAATATCAATATTTAATTGAATCAAGCTTCTGGACAACAATTTCGTGACATACTTATTCCTGGATTGTTCCATTGCACTCGTTAATTTTTTTAGAAGTTAGTGTAAAAAAATGCAAGTTGAAGGAGTATTAGGTTTGCGAAACTCGATGACTTGACCTTACGTAACTAATTTTTGGTGCTCAATAAAAGGAGACGGTCCAACAGGTTTTATTTATGCATACCTTTTGTTTCGCCGAAGTCAGTTGAGTGAGTAATACCGTTTGGTAAAATCCATGGCTTCACTTCACGTAGCTAATGTCTGCTGGTCAATAAAAGGAGACTGTCTAAAGGGTTTTATTTAAAAACAATCTTAGGTGGTCAATAAAAGGAGTAGACGTATACCTATTCATAATAATTATATTTTAATCATAAAAATGGTTTATATGGACGTTATTTAATCATGTGTTTTTTTTTAAGAGCTTACAAGTTCAAATCCAAATTTAGAGGGGCTAGGGTATGTATACTTCAGTAAACTTTATAAATCAAATTGTTGGGAGGAGAGGAGTTCCTTGTCCCACAAACAAGGAGTATCATACACCAATTTAATGTGGCTTGGCTTTGACCTTAAAAATAAATTATTATTAATATTATTCCTCTATTCTTCTTCCAAAATTAATTTCAAAATTAAAAGTTAAAATTTTGTGGATTAGGCCTAGGGTTTTTACTACATCAGTTATTTACTGTGAGACAGTTCTTTTTCTTCCGATCATGGGTTTTACATCAGTTATTTACTGTGGGCCGTTCTTTTTCTGCCGATCATGGGTTACTGGAGTTTACGTGGGAGAAGAGCGGCAACACTGCAGCTACTATTTCTGGTTTATTTCAACCATGCATTGTTGACTGGACTTGTGGTTGAGTCGTCCTCATAATCGTGGGACCGTTTACCTTTGATTGCATGAAAAAATATTTTTCATTTTATAGGATCCTTATAAGAAAGATGGTTTAATAGTCTTTTAATTACAAATTTTAAATTGTGACCAATAATTAAAGATGTTGACATATTTTTTAACTGATTAAACATAACTAGCACAGCCTGCTGAAAACAAGGAAAGGCTGAAAACCCGTGTCCTCAATATAAAATGTATGTGGTAATCCGGTGGTAATATGAAACGTTTGGCTGCATGGTTTAATCCTACTTAATCATTTAAACTTGGCATTTACATATCCTTACAATAATTTTTTAATGTGATTAGGTAAATGTTAAAAAGTAAACATGTTAACGGATGCCTTGATAAATGCAAGAAAGTTATGAATAATAAATCTGACCCATTGATTTTGAAGGACGACTAAGAATATGCTAGCATCTTCAATGCATAGCAATCAGATTAGGGTTTAAGGTTAAATAAGATTAAAAGATCATTAATTGTGCCCATTATCAATAGGTGTACGTGTATAAACCTCCTCATTTCCACATTAGGTTGAATATTTAGTTAGAATTAATTATAAGGATAGAGTGACCACATGGTTAACGGCAGCGGTGGTGATTTTATGGATGTGAATCCTTGCCACTTCTATCATGAGTTTCAATTAACACAATGACGGTTAACCACAGCGGTGGTTAACCTCTATGTCTAGTATGCGTTTCAATTAATTAACAAAGAGGTAGTTAACTAAATATGGATAATGGCACGAATTGACTCACGAGGGTAGTATAATCAACAAAATCTTGGCTATCATCCCCAAATTCTTATGAGAAGAAATCTTGATCGTAAGGAACATTAATGGAGAGTTTAATATTCATGTTGGACCAATTAATTAACACAGAGGTGGTTAACGATAATGGCACGAATTGGCTCATTAGGGTAGTATAATCAACAAAAACTTTGCTACGATCTCCAAATTCTTATGAGAAGAAAGCTTAATCGTAAGGAACATTAATGAAGGTTTTAATATTCAAGTTAGACCAATTAATTAACAGAGAGGTGAATATGGATAATGGCACGAATTGGCTCACGAGGGTAGTATAATTAAAAAAAACCTTCGCTACGACCCCCAAATTCTTATGCGAATAAAGCTTGATCGTAAGGAACATTAATGGAGGGTCTAATATTCTGACAAATGGAACACCATTTCCGACTCATGTTATTGTATTAGGGGGTTTATTGTATTAGGTCTTCATCAAACTACAGTCATAAAATAGTACCCTGCAATACCTGGTTTCATTTCCGCTAATGCAAATTCATCACTTTTTGCATTCTATATGCGAACTATAATCTCAACCAAAATTTGCATTTTTTTTTAGTGTATATTTGAATTTTTGTAATGAATGAAAACAGTAGAAAATGTTACATGTTAAAACCGGTATCTAATTATAGTGTTGAAGGAAAATTTACATTTTTTCCACTGTATATTTGAATTTTTGTACTAAATGAAAACATTACAAAATGCATTGCATGTTAAAACTGGTATCTTTCAAGATGATTTTGTCTTGCATGTATGATAGATTGGTGCAAATATCAGGAGGTGAAGATGATATTTAGGAGGTGAAGATGGCATTGAACTTATCTCTTAGCGTTTCTATAAAAGTGATTTTATACTTTAAAGTTTATTCCATTTTGTAGCAACATTATGTGAATTCAACCCATTAATACGTGAATCCTCCATTTATCAACATTTAGAATTTTTTTTTTTAAATTAATGTAAAATGTAGGTATTGTATGAGGATTATTGAAATAGCCTTAGCTTTCTTTCCTTTTCTATTATTTTATGAAAATTCATGATTTAGATAGTTTTAAATTAAACCAAAACCTATGAACAAAATCTTGTATCACATTTTCAAACGGATTTGTAATTTTTAATAACAAATTTTCAGATTCTATCTGAAAACAAAATCACTGTAAGTTAGAGAAAAATTACTCTGGGTTAAAGCAAAATGACTTTGCCTTAAAGAATACATATTCTATATGAGAACAAAATGACTCTAAGTTAAAGAAAAATGACGTTGCTTTAAAGAATACATATTCTATTGACAACAAAATGACTCTGTGTTAAAGCATAATGACGCTACGTTAAAGCATAAGGCTTTATGACTGTATTCAAATAATGAATGGTAAGAAATGTTAAGATATTTGAACAATTGATTATTGTATTCAAACAAAGTATTAATATATTTTAGATATTAATTTTAATATTAAAGTATTAAAATTAAAATAAAATTATCATTTTTTTATACATTTCAATTATTATTAATAGTTATTAGGGTTAAAGTTATATTGAAATTAAAGTTAGAACTATTCTTATTAAAATTAGGATTATGATTGTATTAATGCTAAAGTTATTTGTATTAAGATTTACTTTATAATAATAAAAAGATAATTTAAATAATAAGAATTTAATAATAAGAATGTAAATATAATAATGTAACAATGTATTGTTAATGTATTACTTTATTAGTGTAGTAATACTTTAATAATGCATTAATTAATAGGGTGTTAATTTCTTAATAATCTAATAATTTATTAATAATGTATTTATTTATTAATTTATAAATAATTTAATAATACTTTAGCATTTGTGTATTAATTTATCTATTTAAAAATTAAGAGATAAAATTAATATATGTTTGTTTTTTT
>SNQJ01S0012255.1:109709-126492 GCA_010110895.2 Picea sitchensis | reverse complement strand
GTTCTCCGAGTCTATACCCTTGCTTGGACATCTACAAAGTATTTCAGTTATCAG
Organism: Picea sitchensis; assembly: GCA_010110895.2. NCBI lineage: Eukaryota > Viridiplantae > Streptophyta > Pinopsida > Pinales > Pinaceae > Picea > Picea sitchensis. The sequence continues at coordinate 126,438 of SNQJ01S0012255.1, read as the reverse complement.
TTGGCATCTTCTAACTTCATACTTTGGGGGGCATTCTATTACACGTCAAAATTACTCAGCTGGATAAGTGTCGCATGTTCCTCTCAATTCTCGTAAGTGTCGCATCTTCCTTACAACTTTTGCAAGTGTCGCAAGTTGGTTACAAGTGTCGCAAATGATGTTCAGACATACTGCCATGACAAACGACACTAAGGAGACACTTATAACATCTCGTATGCTTGAGTTGAAGAAGGAGAACTGGTTTACTGAAGTCAAATAACTCTTGACACCTGAAGAGAGCCCTGAAAAAAAGGTTTTGAGGAGGAGCGCTCCTCCATTTCAGCCCTAGAAGCATTGGCGCTCCCCTACAAGGCTTCAAGGAGCGTTATAATGCTCCCCAACCCCCTCTGAAGGAGCGCTGCTCATCTTGAAGGCGTTGGCACTCCCATAAAGCTTACCAGGGAGCACTACAATGCTTTGATACCCCTTCTAAGGGAGCGCTGCCTAATCTGAGGCAGTAGTTGGCCCGTTGAGGAGAATAAGGGGAGGATATTTCGAGATTAGGAGGCAGTTGTGTTATAATTCTTGGTTTCATCAAGAGATCCCTGATCTAAGGAGAAGGTTCCCAACTTGTCCTAAAGATAACTCAAGAGGTTAAGCTCCTCTTAACCTATATAAACAGGCTCTATGATGGTGGAAAGGGGGGAAGAACTTAAGATAATAAACTTATGATCCTGGAGGAAACTCATAGTCAGCCAAAGGAGAGTGATCAGTGAAGCTGTTGTTATCCAGGTTGTGGATCTTTCAGGCAAGGGTTAGAAAAAGAGGACTTGACGAAGCTGTCGCATTCGCATCTACGATTGTAAGTACTGCTGTCGTTATTCTCATCAATATGACACGCTTGTCCTGTTTCTTTCTGGTTTGTGTCTAATGTCGCATGAACTTATCATTCATTGATAGATCTGTTTTCAAGCTAATATCAATAGAGTAGGAAGTGGTTGTATCTTGTTTTGTCCACAGAACTCAACGAGGAGCAAAAGGATTGGAGCGCAACTCAGAGCGTGAAAAGACAAATGTCGATAAAAGGTACCTCTGTCATCCTTCCTTCTCATGTGTTAGTTTAGATAGATTTGAAAGGAAGTCAGTGTCTATGTTAAGCATTTTCTGTCTAGAGTTAGGGTCAAGCTCTTAGAGGCGATCTACATGTCCGCAGGGAGATTTTCCTACAACAATAACCCACTGTAAAGCTATGAAAAACCTATTCCAATAGCACATTGTGTCAAAAAAAACCTACGTCACAATGTCACGACCAAAATCTTGTGATGTCATGCGAAAAACAAACCCTTAACCATTCTCAAAATGTGAGAAGCATTTCCAAATGTCTTACAGTTCCAATGTTTTTCGTTGTAATTTGAGAAACATTCCAAATGTCATTATCTCATGAACATAACCCATTGTCGCAATGTGATGTACACAACCCGATGTCACAATGTGACAAACATAGCGCAACATTTCACTGAGATGACCATTTCCCAATATCTCTATGTGACAAACATAAACCATTGTCGAACATGGTTAACCATTGTCGAACATTTTTAACCATTGTCAACCATGGTCAATGACATTCAACCATGGACATGCTCAACCAAGGTCAATAGTATTGAAGGTCATCGATAGTAAAGGTCAATCATAACAAAGGTATAGGGAAGTTAACCATGGTCATGGTCAACCATAATTTAAGGTGTAAAATGACATTGATCGACGTATATCAACAACTTTTTAACAAAAGCCACATTTAAGTAAAAAGTGGTTGATATACGTCGATTGACACCATTTTAACTTGATTTCAATTAAAATGACGTCATTTTTAAGATAACGAGTCTTTTTAACTGTAATTCAGTAAAAAATGATTGGAAAATAGGCCTTTGATAATGTATTAGTACTTGTTATATTATACATTAATGTATTACTACTTCAATTTATACATTAAATTACTGTAATAATGTATTATTAAGGTATTACTTTATTTGTGTATTAATTGTTTAGCAATGTGTTAATTATTAATGTAATAATTAATTAATAATAATGTATCAATTAATTAATAAGTTATTTTAAACATTAATGTAAATTAATACTTTATTTTCTACATTACATTAATGTAATAATGTATTACTACTTTATTAATGTATTATTTTATTAATTTATTTATACTTTAATAATCTACTAATTAATTCTGTATTAATGTATTAATTAATTAATACATTACAATATACATTATGCATAAATGTTATACAGAGTCATGATCAACCACGGTCATGGCCAACCATGTTCATCTATGTACAACAATAATATGGTCATCATTAATAATATAGACATTAATAATATTATTAATATTTAATTGTCATTATACATAATACATAAATAACTATTAATTCTTAATAATAAGAATAGTAATAATATTTAATTAATAATAATAATAATAATAATAATTAACTATATTATAAGTTATTATTAATATACATAATTATCTATATTATAAATGGGTACTTTAAGGCTATGTATGTATATTATACATACATACCCCTTATACAATAATTATTAATTAATATTAATAATTAACCATCTCAATAATAAGACATTAATAATAAATTGTGGTCAATTTTTATTAGAATTAGTGTTAGATTTATTAAGATTTGGTTTATTTTTATTAAGAGTGTTGGGGTTTACAAGGGCAATACTCATGGATATGGGTCATAGATTAATGACTTACACTACTCCGTTAATCCCGGAAATAATATCTAAATTATTGGGGTTATTGGAATTATTAGGGTTACCATTAGGAAAAGATTTGGGTTAGGATTATTCCTATTAAAATTTAGGTTAGGGTTATTTGTATTAATGTTTGTTTTATAATAAGAAGAAAATAATATTAAAATAGTAATTTAATACTTTACTAATGTGTAAATAATAATGTATTACAAATATACTTTTACTTTATCATAGTTCTAATGTACCAATATTGTATGAATATTGGGTTAATACTTTAATAATTTAATGTATTATTATATTTTGGACTATTTTGGACACTATTGTTAATGTATGGATGCTTTTTTAATAGATTAATTAATAATACTTTAATATTTTATTTATTTTATTCACAGTTTATAAATGTATTAACTAGCATACCCTTGAAGTAGGGGAAAGAAAACATCAAAGTGAATTGGGGTGGTTACATTGTTTGAACATAGTGGAAATAAAAAAATTCATCTTCAAATGTTATGTTGGAGTTATCATGATATCATTTTTAATATGTTGATTTTTGTAACAAAATAAAATACAACCTACTTTTCACTTTGAGCTCAAACCTACTTCAATGATAATGAGAATTTCATGATATTTCCATTAAGTGAAGTAATCTAACATATATTATTCATAAACTTACTCTAATTTATGTTTAAATCTTTGCTTGCAATTAATAAACAATAAAACCTATGAAAAAAACATTCTACAATACAAACTTTTAATGGAGCTCTATCAATTCTACCAAACCCTATGTAGATGCTAATGAGAGGTTGAGTAGATGCTAGTCACACTTTTTTTAGGTTTGAATGGGGAAAGTGTGTTTCTTTCATGAAACGAAATGCCAGATTCTATAGACAATGAGTAAAATGGAAATATGAACACCTTCTTGGGAATGAATAGTGTATATGTTGCAAATGATTTATATCTAAGTTCAGAATTTGTTTAGTAAATAATCACTCTTTCCTAGTATGGCATTGGAGAACAATACATGCTCCAAATATGCATAAGGACCCTTTTGTGTGACTTAGAGGGGAAGGGAGAGATCCCACATGACATAGAAATCACTAAAATATTATAAGAATAATATTGAGGGATGGTTATATTTATGATTTGAATATTGAAAGTTGGTGAAATTATCGAATTTGATGTGCAAATTGTTTGCAATTGATTTAAAATAGTTATGGATTTGGTTGATAGCATATGCAAAAATATGGTCAAAACCAAGTTTATAGAGATTCTTAGTTGTTTCTTGATGACTTCTCTCAGGCACATGAAAATTATGATTTATAGATCTTTGATAGTACCAATGAAAATTATTCTAAAATATTGTGGTTATTAAATAAATAATAAATAACAAGTGGTATTAAATTTATTGTCTCAACAACCAAAAGGAAAAGTCATAGGAAATTTAGCACTTGTTATTTGGGAAGCAAGAGGATGTCTCAATATCTATAAGTAGTGAGAGAAAAATATTTTTTCACTATAGTAGGAGAAAAACATGTTCAACATATTATAAAATAAATACATTTCTAATTAAAATCCCAAATAATAAATGTAAAAAACTTATACCTCCTCACAAATAATGTTGAAAATATCAGATAATGTCTTGGAATGCAAAATTTATAGGAAAAAAATCAACCAAACCTTCATGCATGAAATACCATGGTAAACAAATGATATAAATCCATAGTATACAGTGGTAGAATTTACAATAGTGGTAATGTCCTCTTCTAAATATTTAGATCCCAAGCAAATGCCAAAAATCCCTTCAAATGATACAAGGAAGGAACTTGGAATGTCAAGGTTGTGAAGCTCTTGTATTCAAGCGCCCATGATCTATAATGTTTATAAAATATGAACCAACTATTCTAACTTTAGAGAAACCATTAACAAGTGTTGTTGGTCCATTATCACCTATTCTCATAAACCTATCATGAAATATGTAACAACCCCAATCGTTAAGACAACATGTGACACAACGCAAAATAATTTATTTTTTTTTAAAAGAAGGAAGAAAACAACGACAACAATTAATCAACACAAGATCACAACAACGCCTACTCGACCTCATCAAAATCCAAAGCATCACCAAATACTCGTAAAGGAATCACTAACGACGCATTCAACATGTCAACGAAGGACAACGACACACAAACATAATTAGCATAGTAGGTTCACACATGGTATATATCACGTGACATGATAACCAACAACCTTATTCATGGAAAGAAACGGTAATCACATCTAACCAAGAACCCATCAACAATTATTAATGCGTGAGTAGAATCATTTTGAAAAAACCCTTCATCGACCTTTAATTCACAGTGCACGAGTGACCCAACCACTCAATTTGAACATGCATAACATTATTCAGCGTGCGCAATCAATCTAAAACTTAATCATCATTGACACTAAAATTTTCATCACGTAAGAGTAAGCTATCCAAAAAATTGTGGTGCAACAAAATCAAGTACTCCATCGTTTGTTCATCAACTAGTTACATAACTCATCACTCAACGTCGCATTCTAGGCGCAAGACCATGTAATCATGTCCGATCATACATCTACATTTAATACAAGCGCACAAAATCTACTCAATTAACCAATCATACATCATGTTAGGATTCAAGGCGCAAGGGTCATCTCATTACTGAATCAATCCAACAACAACCTTGCCTAAAAATTTAATTGACAATGGAAAGAGATAGTTCGCTCAACGATAAATAGATAAGGCATACCTAGGAAGAAGGTAGGAAATTGGCTCAATATCAAGGCTTGGTTGAAGTCCTTCAATGAAGACTTTTATTGAAAGTCAAGGAATAAACTCTCGTTGATCAATAAATGAAGAGAGGTGTTGCTCCAGGAAAACCTACCCAAATAAAAATACAAATCTTAAGGGACAAATACACTCATAAACTTATACATAAAATGTTAAAAATGATGAGTTAGGCAAGAGAAACAAAAATAAAACTAGAATTCTAGAATTTTTTATATAACTCTTGATAAATATTGCTTATTTAAATAAAGGTATATACATCTATTGAATTTCGTTCTAATAAGTCATAGTGTTGTCTAAAAATAGATGTTACTGTATCCTTTGAATTTGTTTTCCATAAAGATTCAACGCAATCACCCAATATGTAAAACAATAACTCTGTAATGAAGATTAAAATCGCAGTCGCCCAATACATAAAAGTCATGGTGTAAAAGAAATACAATTGCAATAAACAATTAAAACACAGTTATTCCACAATACCAAATGCTTAGATTTACCATTCAAGATATCGTTGGGGTATGTCATTCGATCATGCAAAGTTTTAACAACCAACATGCAAAGATACTCATTCACAATAAGGCTCAAGACCAATCGTTCATTCATGAATCAATCAACGCAGAGATGGTAAGGTATATGGATGGGCAAAGTTTATCCTTCACTCATCATCCATGCATAGAAAATAAAAGCATTAGAATCTATATGTCTATTAACACCGAAGTGATGATCGTCGATTCGTTTCCTTCCTAACTGCTCAGGCATGGACTGATGATCAAGGGATAAGGACGGAAGCTAAAGCACAATCTCTTCATAATAATTAATAAAACAAACAAAACAATCATATCAATCAGGGAATGGGTTATCAAGGAAATCAATTCAAGCAACAAGCGTAAGGCTATGATGACTTTAAGTTCTCGATTAAAATGCTGAGTAAAACACATTTCTCCACACAATAGAAGTACAATAATGAAAGCGCAAGAAAAATAATAATCTACCATTCAAATGAATGCATGCGTACCGTAACCCAAGGCGATAGCTCTGAGTCGTTGTCCTATGTGTGCTCTGTCCATCTATTGCTTGCTGACCAATGTGACTTCATCGGTACCTCCCAGCCAATGCTAGGGGTACTCCTCTTCGTCCTGAGCCCCCATGAGCCGCAAAGGGGCCATGCACACTATAACAGAGAATAAATAGCTCTCAACTCGCCTCGCAAGGTTGAGCTATCACTCATTACCCAAGCTGGATATCCCAACTCCCACAAGATAAGTTAGTGAGGACAAAAATTCTATAGCATAACATTACACATAAATATTAGATCCATACTCCTCCTCCTTCATCCGTTTTATAGTGTTTTTAAGTGATTTCTTTCCCAAATTCTCATTTAATTTATTTTTCATTATTTTAATCAGAAAAAACCTCCCTCATACACATGTCACCCATCTCCCTAGTTGCACGAGAAATTAATTTCATTATTTATTTAATTATTCGTATTTCCCTCACCCACCAACAACTTTCCTAAAATCTCTCCTTGATGTCTCCATATTCCCTTACACATTTTAAATGACTTACGCTTTTACTAAATTCCTAGTTGAGTTCATAATTAGAAAGTTCTTAAAGGCAACATTTCTTACTAAGTTAGTCATTCAAAATTTTAGTTATGTTTCTTTTTTTGTTTATGTTTCCCCTTTTTCCCTTAATTTTCTATTTATTTTAACTTTCCCTCTCTTCCCTTTTTAATTAAAACTCAAATTAACAAGTGTAGAAAAAACACTATTTACCCCTTTTTCTTTTTAATTAATAAAGTTTAATTAGAATATGTAGATAAAATAATCGTTCCTCTTTTAAAATTTTAATCCCCCAAAATAATTTGATTCTAATAAATTAATTGAATTTCTTACCCCCTTCTTGTTACGAGTTTAATTATGATTATTATTTTTGAACACAAGTGTCACTTAGACCTAGATTTTAATTTCACTAGGTTGGGCGACATTTTTATTAAGAAAAATTTGGTTTTAAATCTTACTTGCCACATCATTCGTTTTAAGGTCGTCTAGGTTTATTCACTTAACAATTAAAAACACGACGTTCACTTCAGGACGCACTAGGTGCTCCAAGGGTGCCACTCACCTCTTTGCGTTTTCCTTGCGCGACGTTCCCTTCAGGACCCACCACGTGCTCCAAGGGTGCCACTCGCCTCCTTTTGTTTTCCTTTTGGGGCGTTCCCTTCAGGACACACTACATGCTCCAAGGGTCTCACTTGCCTCTTGACTAACTTTGTAGACATCAAAAATCTCTAGAGTCAGTACTACGCTAGGTGATATTGTGGGAGACTAAGGGCCTCCAAGGAAGAAGGCCCCTACCTTATTGCGCACCCCTTAGAATCATCATGAGCGACTGTTGCAGTTTTACCTCGCAGCATCAAGGGTCTTCTCGAACTAGATAATCATTAACCTACATTTCAAGCCACAACAGGAGTGCTAGTATGCTACGACAGAGGTTCTATACACACCTCTCCCTCAAAGTCTCTCATTGTCGTGCATGACCCCTCTACTCCACATGTGAGTCTGGTCGGCAAGCTATTGTCAACCTCCATCATCAATGAATCATGTCAACAATAATAACCAATCATCATAACATCTAATCAAATGTACAAATGTCATACAAAAAATAATCAAACTCCAATAGTCCACTCCCTTACTCGATCTGGAGTCCAATGGGTTTCATCGATGCCTCTACATCCTCGAGGTCCAAAGCCTTACACACTCAGTAGAACCCAACCAATAGCACATGTCTATGTCAATACAACAAAATAACATGCCATCATATCAATCATGCCTCATAATCATAATCAAATGACCAATAGTTTAATAATATGGATCTTTTGCAAGCAAGTGTCCTCAAAGAATAAAGTCACTCATGCGTGCAAGAGTGGGATGTTACAAAATATCCATAAATACAGTAAAAACACAACATTAAAATTATTGGTAAATACTCTAAAAACACAATATTAAAATTATTAAAAAACAATACTCGAAACATGAAATAATGTCGTTCAAAAATCACAAATCTATATAAATCAATTTATTCCAAATTTAAATAATGAAAACCAAAAGGTATTAAACCCTCCTCAATTTCAATTTCAATAGGTGGTAGCTACCCAACTGGAGGCATAGCATGTGAAGATTTCTCTGGTGGTGGTTGCGTAGGATAAAAGAAAGGTTTCAATTCATATTGAACAATGCAATTTTCGGACATACCCTGAGCTCCAAGTCTTACTACATTATATTTGAAAAAAAAATCGTGCATTTTCTTTGAACAAATTATGGATTGTTATTGACATACATGTTGAGATGAAAGGAAGGATTATATCTCCCCAAGACTCGGCGAGAGAGAAGATCACGCGAAAAATGTCTTTTGTAGCATTAACTAAAGCGTATCAATTTGTTGCAGATCCAGATGTAATATCATTTGACAAACTGGACAAAAGAGTCCAAGTAGCCAGGACAAAGACATTAGAGTTGAGACATTATAATCATTATGCGAATCTTTTTCCCACGGATCCAGTTGTCCTATAAAGTTTTGGTCTTTGAAACACAAGAAGAACTTCATATAAACTCGACTAGCAAAGGAATTTCCACAAGTTTGTAGAATGCTATCATTTTCTTGTTGTGAACAACAAGAGCATTGGTCGATAGTTGCGTATCCCATGCATTGGAGGAGGGCATATTAATGTTTAACCAAACTATGTCTTATTTTCCTTTCATTCGAGGCAACTAATTGTTGCAGCAGCTAAGACGAAGAGTGGTGGTCGAATATTCCAGATTACAGCGGGACCACTAATATAACCGATAGTACGTTGGCGAGTCTCCAAAGTGTGACATTAGTGCACACGCACTCTACAATAGCTCTTGGCCCATGGGAAATGTTTCTCTGTTAATTCAGTAGATGCGCTCCTCTCGTTAGCACAGTACCAGGTCACTAATGGGATTCCTAGTCACCTTAATGGGGGATTATTTCCCCTTGCCTTATTGAAGTCATCCCGGTCTTTTGGCACCTTCTTCCTTCCTCCTTTACAGTCATCTACGTCTCATCATCCCTCTGCAGAAATAAATTTTGGAGCTAACAAAAACAATATGGAGGTTCATGTCCCTCCAGTCATGGAGAGGGATTCGCAGGCATTCCCAGGCTGACCCATTGCAGCAAAGGCACAACATTCCATCTGTAGATTCCATGGAGAGAACAAAATGGGATCCCCCTGAGGGGCACTGGGGATTCTGATTCATAGAGGAGATACCTCCAACGAACCTAGCTCTGGTTCAGGAAATGCCCAAGGCCTCCACGAGTGTGATTCCTTCATGCACAGATGACTACTCTCCATAACGTCTAACAAAGGAACAACTCCAACTCCTCTTTGAGTTGTATGAGGATGTCTCAGATCAACAATTTGCTAGGACATTATCAATCATAGGATGGATGCTCTTTTGTGATCCTTCTGAAGCTAGCCTACTCATTCTCGTTTCTGAGTCTACCGCCATCCTTTCTCCTTAGCTCCGGAGTGGAGGCCGCCTTCTTATAATTTTTAAATTTATGGGAAATGCCCTTAATTATCTTTCTATCGCTTTTAGATAGAGAGTTGCAGTTTAGTTTTGATAGGCTTTAGACTCAGCCAACCAGCTTATGTAGGCTCTGTAAAAAAAAATTTCATTTTGTTAATATCCCCCAAGGTAGTTTTGGACTTTTAAAAGATGTATTAGATAAACCAATTCACATGTCAAATCCAACTCGTTATTAAGAGTAAGTGTAACGCATGCCAACTCTGCAAATGAAACACATTTCTCTAATATATATATATATATATTTTGAAAAGATGGAAGTGTGATTTAATGTAAATTTATAAAATTTAATTGTTTTATTTTAAATAATATTTAATAAATCATAATATATATATACTAATTATTAATGCTTAAATTTGTATTGAAAATTAAAATCTATATTATTTATTCTTAATTATTTTTGTTTAAGGGAACGGGTAATTGATAAGTATTAAGTACAAATAACTAGAAAAACAACACCTAAAACAAAACTTATAACTTAAATTTTTATTAAAAAAACTTATGAAAGATAAGGGAAATTCACTATCCAAAATGACAATCTTCAAATGGATAAAACACAATCCTAGACTGTATATGTGCCGTGGGAAATACTATAGGAATAAAAAACACATTTCGCTATAATGTTTGAAAATTATTTGAAATATGCCACTAATAAATGGTCGTAGGTTTTAAATGGATATCGATACTGTGAGTTAAGATCCTTGTCCTTGGTAAAGTATCATGATCCGGTTATCCATATTTTGTTCTCTCTGGTAAAGTATCATGATCCGGTTATCCATATTTTCGTTGGGTCCTTCACAGGTTTTCCAAGTGGCACACGAAAGCAATCCCAGTCCAACTGTGGAGATGAGGCTTTCATCTATGTTATGCAGAACTTCTATTGGGTACTCTTCGGAAGCGAGGCTTAACAGTGATCTACTAAATTTGGTGACAGTTGCAGTGTGATTGTAGTATGGAAGCCTAGGAAATATGGGACGCATACAAATTTGGTGTCCCATGTACTCTAGAATGGTATAGTGGTGGTGTTATCGAAAGCACCTGATCCCTAATTATTATAATCTCGGGCGGCCATATAGTATTTTCCCACCGACTGGTGGGCCGTTAGAAGAATATCTGTAGTTTAGCCTGTAGAAATGAAGATTACAATTGTTTTGTATGCCTTGGTGTAACAAGCATACACAACTACAACTGTAAATTCGTGGGCTACAATCTTGAAAAAGTGCCCACTACTGAGTGCAGCATTGACTAATACAAACGACAATACGTTGGCGAGTCTCCTAACCGGATACACTTCCGTTAATACTACAAACCACTTGTTTCGGTCGATATTCGCTCTGCCCCAGTGCTGGGGAGATACACTCCTTCCCGTCTTCTCAACATTCCTGTCAAGAACAATCGATAATTTGTTCAAAGATAATGCATGAAGACTTGGAGCTCGGGGTATGTCCTGAAACTGCATTAATCGATATGAATCGAAACCTTTCTTTTATCCTACGCCTCCATCACCAAAAAAATCTTCACATGTTATGCCTCGAGTGGTGGAGTCAGCGAAGAAGACGACGACACGTGGAAATATAATTGATTGGTCATTGAATAACAAATGGTAAGTTTTTATAGGGTTTGGACAGACGACGAAGGTGTCTAGAGAAACCTCCCCTTAAAAACACCTTCGGTGTAATTAACTAGCACAGTTGCTTTGTGGCTGGTGAACGCTGAAAGTTATCTGGATGGACAACACTCTAGTGAATTGAAACTCACGGACAGCTGACATTGATTTGGGAGGACGGCTAAGAATATTCCATCATTTTCAATTGTTAGCCATAAGATTAGAATTTTAGATTAAAAGGTGATTAATTGTGTCCATCTCCCATAGGTATACGCATTTCGGCGTAATTAACTAATTCTTTAATGATTAATGTAATAATGTATGTGTACTTTACCAATTTATTAATGTATAAGTTATTAATACAGTATATTATATATTATTAAGGTATTTACTAATTAACATGTTACATTAATACATTAAATTATACATTAATGTATTGATACTTAATTTATACATCACATTAAGGTATTAATTAATTAATTAATACTTTAATTTTATGTATTTATGTATTAATACATTAATTGGTAAATCGTTCATATATTTATTAATTAATATATTAGTATTTTTGTACATTTATGTAATATTACATTAATGTATTTATATATTATTAATGTATGTCCTCATTATTATTAATATATTTCTTTATTATTACTTTATTAAATGTATTAATACATTGCTAATGTATAATAATGATAAAGAATGTAAAATTGCTAGGAAATCCATTAGGGATGCTTCTAATGAGCCCTTAAAATTCGATAAGATCAATAGGTACAAAGCCCTAATTGAAAGAAAAAATATATACTATATCAATAAAAGGCAAGAGCAACTTTCACAACTATACAAGTTGGATCTTAATAAGTTCTGGAGCCAAATTTTAAAACGCAATACTAAAGAAAATAATAGGATTCCCTTAACGCACTAGAATTCCTACCTTTGAGGTATTTACGAGTTCCCTAATGCCATGGACACCATTCCTATTGTCCCTACAAAGGAAGAAGTTTTTTCTTTAGATGACATAGAGTTTGGGGTTAAGCGGCTCGCAAACGGGAAAGCTAAGGACATTGAAGGCTACAACGCTCAAATTTTTAAAATCGGAGGGCCAATCCTTATTCCTCACATACACAAGCTCTCCAATTTAGCAGTCAAGGAGGGCTTCCCTAAACCCTGGAGGCAAAGCCTCATTGTTCCTATTTTTAAAAATGGGGATAAAAACATTCCCTCTAATTATAGGACTATTATGATTAGCCTGATTTTAGCCAAGCTTTATGGAATTATTTTGGAAAAAAATATTAGCATTTGGATAGAAATTCACGATAAAAGAGCTAAAGGCCAGGCCAAGTTTAGGAGACATCATTCAACTGTGGACCATCTTGTTACCTTTAGTATCATTGCAGAGGAGTTATGCAATACTAAAACCAATATTTTTTGCTGTTTTGTTGACTTTAGAAAATCTTTTGACATGGTTCCCAGGAAAAACCATTGGAATAGGTTGGAAGAGATAAAAGTGCCTCTCGAGTTGAGGGTTGTTGCAATAAGGATGTATGAGAACGTTATTGCTATGTTTAAAAACATTGAGGGCTGGTCAAAAGAGATTAACTGCAATGTCGAAGTCAAACAAGGTTGTCCCTTGTCTCCTACACTTTTTGGCATATACATTGATAAATTAGAAGAATGATTGGAAAAAGAAGGTCGTGTCGGCCTACTCTCATTGGTATAGTCATCAATCTTCTTCTTTATGCCGATGATATCGTTCTTATGGCAAGGAGTCCCCATGATCTTGAAAACAAACTAAGAATCCTAAAGGATTTTTGCTCTAATATGGGTATGATTGTTAATACTGATAAGACTAAGGTCATGATTATTAAATCCAATAAGATCCCTTATGATACCTTGGTATATAAAAACAACAACTGGAAGAAGTGAATTCATACAAATATCTTGGAATTTATATTCACCACAAGCTTAATTGGAATTATAGCATTGAAAAAAGGATTATTGGGGGATGGAAAGCTTATTATGTGCTTGAAAATAATTGTAAATTAGCTGAACTTTGGAGTTGGGATAAGAAGAAACTCATCTTTGAGACTCTTGTTGCACCTGTTATTCTTTATGGATATGAAGTATGGGGTTGTTGTATCTCTCATGAATCCTAGAGAAAGATAGAGAAAATACAAAAAAAAAATATAACCTATAATCTCAAAATTAAAGTAAATACGCCCTATCCCATCCTCCTCGTAGAAACAATCCTCTCCGCCATTGAGAGCATGGCTATGAAAAGATACCTAATGTATAAGAACAAGTTAAACAACATGGAAGACAAGAGGCTACCTAAAATTGCTTCCAAATCAAGTCAAAACTACCATCGACTCAAGAGAGGCTGGCATAAAGACTCCCGGTCTTGGATAAACTATTGGGGAATCATGGAAGAAACCATTTTGCAGAATAAAGATACTATTAAAAAAACGCCAAATCAAAATTTAAGGAAAAAATTTTGTGTGATAAAGAGTTGGAGGAAAAAAGAAAATTAAGGTATTATAAAGACGTAATCAACCCTAATCTAGAAGATCAAAATTATCTATATGTTTTATCAAGTGTAAAGAAAAAAATAAAAATTGGTAAGATAAGAACAAATTCTCACGAGCTCAATAGTGAAACTGGGCATTGGTCAATTCCTAAAATGCCATGGGATGAAAGAGTGTGTCAACTTTGTGACACTAAGAAGGTTGAAGATGAAAAACACTTTCTCTTAGATTGTCCAGCCTATACCCATGTTAGATCTCATTTTCAAAATATTGATCACAATACCAACCTTCATAACTTCTTAACTCAACAAAAGTATGGTGATTTTGGAAATCTTCTCTTAATGTTTTTCGAGCACAGAAACAAAATTCTAAAGAATCACAAGTAATCACTTACCCTCTTAAGGTCCGACAGACCAATTAGGTCTTAATAGACATTAATCATCATCATCATCATCATAAAAAATGTTTTACTTTATTAATTAATTAATAGATTATAGTATTTCTTTGTTTTTGCTTGATTATTGCAATATCTTAACGTATAAATTAATTAATACAATATATTACTAAAGTATTTATTAATTAACATGTTACACTAATACATTACATTATGCATTAATATATTGATACTTAATTTATACATTATATTAAAATGTTAATTAATTAATATATCATTATTAATGTTTTACTTTGTTAATTAATTAATAAGTTTTATTATTTATTTGTTTTGCACATTTATCAATATATAATCTATGAACATATTTTTACAATATACTATTAAGATATTTATTTATTAACATATTACATTATTATATTACATTAATACTTCATGTATTAATACCTTAATTAATAAAAGGTTAATATATTTATTAACAAACATATTAATTCTTTTGTAAATTTATGTAATATTAATACATTAATATATTATTAAGGTAGTTTTGTATTATTATATATATGTTATATTATTTGTTTGTGTTTAGTTTAGTATTATTTTATTATTATTACATCTAACACTTTATTGTTATTATTATTTATTTTATTATTTTATTATGGTATATATTATTTTATTTTTGATTAATTAATATTTAATTTATTATTTATTATTCATTATTCATTATTAATTTTAATTAATAATTGAGTAATTAATTATTATTAATGAATTACTAAATAATAATTAATTTATGATTTATTATTTTAAGTTTCATATGTAAAAGTTGCTTTGAGAGATAAAGTCAATCCATAATAATAATTGTTATATCTTTTTTCTCTTCTTTTCAATATGATCACTCCACCACCTATTCCAAAAACTCATCCTGACAAGCGGAGGCCCTTCAAAATCACCCTAGATATCCTTTACGATTATATGGAAGCAGTAGAAAGAAGAAGAGAAGAGAGAGATTCCAAAATCCAAATAGAGTTAGAAACATTAGAAAAAAAGAGTGAAGAATGAGAGGTAAAACTCCAAATAGAGCTAGAGGCAATGATTGATAAAAAAAATTAAAGATATCATTCAAACTCAAATAGAGGATAGATTCTTAGGGTTCAAGAGTGAATTGAAAACAATGAAGGATAGAATTCAAGAAATGTAAAAACATAAACAATCAACCCAAGAAGGAGGGGTTGATGAAAATCACAACTTGAGAGATAGGATTAAAGAGCTAGAAGAAAAACTAACCAACAATTTGACCCTCAGTAATACGGAAAACAAATTGGATATCAAACCCATCAAAGAGGAAATGAATAAGCTAATCGAAATGGACCATGAGCATAACAAAAGAGCCTTGAGCCTCATAATTTTTGGTATAAAATAACAACAAGAGGAGGATACGCTAACAATAGTAAAAGAAAAATTAAAAAATAAATCAAAAATTGATACAACTTACCTCATAGAGGCAAAGGGGCTAGGAAATATAATTGATCACAAAGATAGGTTGATTCGTGTCAAAGTAATTTTTAATGACCATAAATATAGCATACTTAGTAAATCTTAGAGCTTAAAAGGGTCAGGAATATTTATAAATGAAGACCTAATTCCTGAAGACCAAGATGAATTAAGGAAGGAAGTTCAAAAGGTAAAAGAAGCCAGAAAAGAAGGAAAATGGGCAATAATTAGAAATTGAAAAGTTATTGTAAGGGATAGAGACCAGAAGGATAATAATAAATAGGAATTTAGGACACTCATGATCCTTTTTTGGAATTGTCATGGCTTTCCATGGCGCAAAGGTCCTATGATAAGTTGGATCTCGAGTGATATTGATATTATCTATCTAGAAGAAACTTGGGAGCATGAGGATTCTAAGGTCCCTAACATGGAAGGATTTGTCTTGTGGTCGGCATGGAACAAAAAATCCCACCGTAGAGGGATAGGAGGCATAGCTTGTTATATTAGAAAGAGCATTTCTCCTCACATTCAACTTCATAAGATTGACCCTCTTAA
>SNQJ01S0012255.1:99222-109659 GCA_010110895.2 Picea sitchensis | reverse complement strand
CAACTTCATAAGATTGACCCTCTTAATCAATACATTTGGATAGAAATTTTAGATAGCGATGCTAAGAAGATGTATATAGAAATTTGTTATTTTGCACCTATTAATTTTATTTTTTATAAGAAAAATAATCTAGATAAAAATTGTCCCTATAATAATTTAGAACAAGATGTTTATAATTTGAAAATGAAGGTAATATCCTCCTACTAGGAGACTTTAATGCTAGGACTACAACTAAACAAGCTACTCTTTTAAGTAATGACCCCAACCATGATCATTTATGGCTAGATGAGGACATTGTTTTATCTAATAGCTACAAAAGAGGCTCTGACGACCTAATTGAGAATCTGTTTGGTACTGAGTTGGTCAAGCTTTGCAATGGAGTAATAAAGTGGCAAAAACTCCAACTAGATGACCTGTATTCATGGGATAGGTAGTAGTGTTGTAGATTATGTGATATCTGATATCCCCATTTCCAACAAAATAACAACTTTTGACCTTTTAAATGACCATGAGCTTGACTCTAATCATAAACCATTAACCCTAACTCTAAAATTTTCCATGCATAGGAGCACCATTGAAGAGAATTATGATAAACAGAGGAATTTGTGCTTTGAAAAAAGTAAAGTTGACATTTTGTTAAAGGATTTAAGTAGTAAATTAAATCTCCTAACTTATAAGGACAACATTGAAAAACTCTATCATAATTTTACAACTACTCTTTTCACTTCTATTAACAAGTTCTCTATCGAGGTGTCCTATAAAAGGAATAATAGATCAACCAACCCTTGGTACAATAAAGAATGTAAAATTGCTAGGAAATTCCTTAGGGATGCTTCTAATGAGTCGTTAAAACTAGATAAAATCAATACATACATGGAATACTAAAGAAAATAATAGGATTCCCTTAAGGACTTGGAACTCCTACCTTAAAAGTCTTTACGAGTTCCCTAATTCCATGGAAACCATTCCTATTGTCCCTATAAAGGAAGAAGTCTTTTCTTTGTGTGACATAGAGTTAGGGGTTAAACGACTCGAATATGGGAAAACTAAGGACATTGAAGACTACCAAGATGAAATTTTTAAAAAGGGAGGGCCAATCCTTATCCCTCACATACACAAGATCTTCAATTTAGCAATCAAGCAGGGCTTCCCTAAACCTTGGATGCAAAGCCTCATTGTTACTATTTTTAAAAATGGGGATAGAAACATTCCCTCTAATTATAGGACCATTGTGATTAGCTTGATTTTAGCCAAGCTTTATCGAAGTTTTTTGGAAAAGAAGATTATCCTTTGGCTATAAATTCACGGTAAAAGAGATAAAGGCCAGGTTCGGTTTAGGAGATATGTTTCAACTGTGGACCATCTTGTTACCTTTAGGATCATTGGAGAGGAATTTCGCAATAATAAAACCAATATCTTTTGTTGTTTTGTTGACTTTAGAAAATTGTTTGACATGGTTCCTAGGAAAAACCTTTGGAATAGGATGGAAGAGATAAATGTGCCTCTTGAGTTGAGGGTTTATGCAATAAGGGTGTATCAGAATTTTATTGCTATGTTTAAAAACACTCAGGGCTGGTCAAAAGAGATTAAATGCAATATTAGAGTCAAACAAGGTTGTCCCTTGTCCCCTACCCTTTTTGGCATATACATTGACAAATTAGAAGAATGCTTGGAAAACGTAGGTTGTGTCGGCCCTGATCTCACTAGTATAGTCATAAATTTTCTTCATTATGCCCATGATATTGTTCTTATGGAAAGGAGTGTTACAAGGGAAAAACTCTCTATGGCCAGGGGTAAAGAAAAACAGACAGGTATGACTCCAGAAATCAAATCAATTCCAACATGTGCTATATAAACTAATGTGCAAAACGAGGAAGAAGCCTACCTCAATCTAATCGTTTGATATCGTTCCATTGTTGAGCACTTTGAACCAAAGATTTACACCTACAAGAAGTTCTCAACAAACAAGCCATGAAAGTATATAGTGACAATATATAAAATGAGTTAGCACATCAGATAGCACAATCCATTAATAAACATTACAAACATGTCCATGGATAATACTAATATATTTGCAAGATATCGATAGGATAGGAAAGGAGTATTTCTATTAATAATTGATCAATATAAGTATCAACATTACAAACTTCCGTGTCGGCACGGTTCGAAACCAAGAAACCAAGTTCCTTCCAACTGGGTCTCCACCACTTCAATCCTCCACCAAAGGAAAGCTCATAGCAAAGAGAGAATGAGATCGTCTTGACAACAAGGGAAGATCTTGGGGGTTGAATACTATGTTCATACTTGAGGGACAAAGGGATGTAGACTCAATAAGAAGTAATTTCTCCAGAGTAACTTTGCTCTCAAAGTTGAATGTTTTCTCTCTCTTTTTCCATAGCTCAAAATTGTGCTCTTATAACCTCTAGAAAGCAACTGAAGGGCCGAGTCAGAACGTTTCTAGTATATGGAAGGCCAAAGATCAGAGATCTTCTATCGTGACATGGAAACTCGATGTCATTTTGTACTTTCTGGCACAAATATCGATATACATAAGATGTAGTGGAGCATCAAGTGTATACGCATCTTGCAAAGCAGTTAGGGAGCGTATATGTGGAAAAATATATATTTTTGGCTCTGGATTTATAAAAAAGGGGTTGATAAGTCTGCATAGGGAAATCAAAGAAGGCCCTCTGTGAAAGATAGCAATGGTGAGGAAAATCTTTCTATAACAGATGCCCCCTAATGTGTGAGATCATAGGAGTATCTTCGATGGCCTAAATACATTATAAATAACCTAGAAGTGGAGTGGTAGATAACCAACTAGATGAACTCAATTGCTCATTATATTATGTACTAACTTTGCATACATCGCTACCAAAAATACAATGCTGATCCATGTGGAAAATATAACAACAAGTGTTCATTTCCATGAGTAGGCAAATATAAATGGGGTTACGTGCCAATAGTTTTCATAGTCACGAACAAGGCCCAGTGAAACTAGTCTCAAAATCAATCTAAAGATATCTCTATACCAAGGAGTACAATCTAGTCTCCCATGATCGTTGAAGTCAAATAGGTACTGGTCCAATGAAATGGAAGCAACAACTCAAGATAATTGTGTATACAAAGTGATGTCTTTGAGTCTTCAATACAATCCACCAATGGTGAAAGTCTACATCATGTGAATAAATGAGTTGAGGTCGAACACAATGAGACATCATTTGATTACCGGTCATTGAGGTATATCATTAACAAACGCAAGACAACCTACCAATGATGAAAGTAGGTATCAAGGAATCAAGTACATCTCTACAAATGTGAATAAAGGAGTTGGTGTCGAACACTTGAGAGATCCATTGATCAGGAGACATTGATGTATTCCCGTCTATCAATGGAGAGAGAGCCTACCACTAATGACTGCAAGTTTCAAGGTACTCATAAAACTCTAGGTCTCGTATCAAGAATACATGTGTTGAAGTCAATGGAAAGAGAACCGATGAAAGGAGAGAATTAAGGCATCTCTCATCAATCAACATGAGGAGCAAATCAGGAGCTTCATGATTTGGTGGAGATTGGACGAAGAACATGTTCAAAAACCAATGACCCTATGCTTATTTTGCGTGCGCCAAATGCAAGAGGTACACAAAAAAGACCCTCTGAATAGCATCCAATGATAAAAATTGTTGACAAAGGCAAGGACACCACCAATAAGGCTAATGGCACCCAAGACATTGCATTAATCACAAAGTGTGAATAGATGTCTTGGCATCAAACACAAGGGAAACCACCCAGTGAATGACCTATGATGAAATGTCGATTGTTGGGTTCAAGGTGACCTACCAAAGATGAAAGTAGGACCAGGGTGCATCATAAGACCAAAGTATCAAGTGATTCTGAGAAAAGTTGAGGGTATAGCCGACATGCAAAGTCAATATTTCTGAGCAGTGGTCGACACAGGTTGATAGACTTCTTTTGAACAAGAGCATGATACAAAGGAGGGAACGAGTGTCGCAAGTAAGAAAAACTAGTTCCAGCAGTGGAATGTACCTATGCTCAATGCAAGGAAATGAATGCAGGATATGGACACTTGGGGTGATGTTCCCTCCAAGGTATAGGGTGTCAAATTGCAAAGGATATAAACAAGGCTCTGCTTGGTTGAGAATGCAAACTGCTTGGGCCATGGTTCATAACGCAAAGCGAGAGACGAATAAAGGCTCAGTACTTCAAGCAATGGCATGAGATGCAATCACAATTTAATGCCAAAAAATGTCCTTTTTGATATATTTTAGTCTACTTGGTGTGAAAAAAGGGTAAACTTGTGCCAAATAGAAGTCTTTTCAAATCCAATTTACGAGTGTGAAAAAGACAAGTTCACTCTGCAATCTTTTCCATTTTTGATAGCGAGTCGGAAAAGAGATTAATAAGACTCACGATCTTTCAAATCCAATTTTAACGAGTGTGAAAGGGATAAATCACTCGGCGATCTTTTCAATTTTTAGTAACGAGTCAGAAAAGATCTTAAATAAGACTCGTTATGGAATATTCAAGGCAGAAATCCATGGGGGAGGCCAAGGCTGCCGTACAAACCTTCTTTGGAATGTCGGTATCTTACAAAGAACATAAACAAGATCGGGAATACCCAAAGCTCTCCAAGTCAAGGAGGGAAAAGTTTTAATGGAGGCTATCGGCTCTGTGTTATATCAGATAATCTCTCTTCTTGGAAAAGACATAGGTGGAGGCATTGGATGCCCCACAAGACCATCTCAATCAAAGGGAACCTCGTCAGGACTTGGAGGGAGAGAACTCGGGAAGAGTAAAACTATCTCTTGTTCAGAAGGTGAAGTGCTAGAAATGCTAAGGACATGGCATATAAGGTATAGAACTAGAACCAAAAGAGTGGGATCGACCAAAAATTGCATTGGCATGTCACTTCCTTAGACTTGTCACTCTCCAAGAGAAGAGTGGGGTCGATCGAAGATTACATCGATATGACCACTTCCTCAACCATTGGTTGAATAGGATGTGAGACAATAAGGTAAAGAGGTGCATCACCCCAAAAAACAGGAGTGTTGTCGGTCGAAGATTGCATCGACATGACCGTTGGTTGAACAAGATGCGAGAAATCAAGGTCAAGAGACGTATCACCCTTGAGCATGGGAGAGGTGTCGGTTGAATATTGCATCAACATGATCACAGATTGAACAACATGTGAGACAACAAGGTCAAGAGACACATCAACCCCTAAAGGAAAAGGGGTGTTGTAATGTCCCCAAGGCCGAGCCCAGTTGTAAATACGATGTATGAAATGAATTGTAAATACATGTTATAGGCTGGTGAGCCAAGTTTATATAAGTCGGTGGGCTTATGTGATTGTTAGGACAGAGAGCCTAAAGGTTGGAGGCCAAGGGCCTGATTTTGTACTTGTATGTATGCAGCACATTAATAAATATAGACACCGCCGTGTGCAGACCGACCATGATGAATGAGTGATGGGGGACTAAGCTTCCACGGAGTGGAATTAGGGGATGGAAGGTGGGAAAAGGGGCTAAGTGTTGATCCCAATGGCTAAGCCTAGGGGCTTAAGCCTTGGGAATAATATTTTATTATTATTCCAAAAATCCACATGAATTATGTGAATGTGACGTTTTATCCTAAGTTCTTAGGGAAGGACGAAGGACTGCCAAATGGGAAGGAATGCATGCTAAATGGAATGCATGTACTTCCATGGGTGACAAGTGTCAACCCTGGTGCATGCAAATAAAATGACCAAGATGAGCCATGAGAGGGGTTCCTCGCCCATTCTAACCGAATTCCTGAGCGTGTATGAAGCTCGGAGTAGTACGACCGACCCGAGCTTTGAAGAGAACCCTTGTGCTTCCCTATGAGCCTAAAAGCCTGTGTTTGGCTCTGAAAAACCGTGTTTATCCTCCATTCTGAAAACCGAGAAGCTTGTGTTTGTTTATGAAAAGGTCGGGTTCACCCTCTCCATTCTGATCTATGGAACCTGTGTCATTCCCTAAGTGGATTTTTTGTCACACGTTCCCGAGAACCAACACTGTGAGACCTTGCGCCATTGCTAAGCCTGTTTGGGAAGCCCATGTTTGTTATTCTGGTTGGTTGTGGTGGCCATGCAGAGATGGACTCTACATGGCTTGCTAGCTAGTGCAATTTTTTATTGAGCCTGTGTATGACCTCTCTCCAGGTGAGGGAGGTGATTGTTGTTGGAAGAGGCAGGTTGTCAGGCCTATGAGCAATTCTCTCCAAGTGAAAGAGTTTGCTGGGAAGTGGTTTCTTCCAGAGAGTGTCCAGCACCAGCTTCGAGCTATGAGACTTCCTGATCCGGCATGTTGTCGAGACCTAGAGAGGGAGGTTAGCACTGATGGACTGTGCTTGTGAAGGTGTATACTCCCGGGCGGAACAGGCATGTGGGGAATGAGATTCTGGTAGTAGTGGGTGTAATATGGCATCTTGGGAAGAATCCTTCCGATTTTTCTATGTTGTTTTCCCTGTAACCTTAGCCTAGCCTAGGATTCCTTTCCTTGGGGTGGAGCTTAGTCCCAGCTCGAGGGTGACACACTGTTGAGTTGATGAGCAGTGCGATCTAAGGCTGGGAGGTTCGTGGAAGGCCTGCACGTGGTTGGTGGAATCTACCATTGTTTCGAAGATAAGTATCAGATGATGTTTATTCATGTATTCCTCTGTGTATATCAATTTAATGTTAATACTATTGATTGTTGATTATAGAAGTAAATCTTATGTTTACTCTGAGTTTAATTGAATTTCTTGATTAAATGCATGTTATTACTATAATGTCGGTATGAGCTATGTACCAAGTGGTGTTATAGTTTTATTTAAGAGTGATTAAGCCATGGTAACCGAAAGGTGGTGTTACAATTTGGTATCAGAGCCAAGGTTTCGAAACTAAGCCTAGATTGTCCAGTGGAGTGGTCTTTGGACCGATAGTGAGAGGAGAAATTGTGTCTGCAGGACCAATTTCGGACCCTGGTATGGTCTGGAGTGTCAAGGAGTTACTTGACCATGCCTATAAGCTCAGGAGGTATAGCGGTGTTGTGAAACTACAACGGGTGTGGTATATGGCCACAAGGAGAGAGGACTCCACACCAGCAGTGTTGGAGCCTTGGGATCTGTTTGGGAGGGAAGTAGTGAACCCTCATGACCGTCGGATCAAGAAAACGTGCATAGGGTTTAAAAAAAAACCCTTTGGAGTTGCATAGGAGCGTGGGAATTGCGATACGTGAACTCCCAAAAACCCAAAAAATTGAGAAGATCTATGTTGTAGATCTGGGAGGAAGGCTCGACCGTTAGATCTGGTGGAGTCGCGCTTGAGTTAGTCACAAAAACCCTTCAAATTTCGCAAAGTCCGAAGATGGGAAGTGAGGAAGGTGAACACCTCTAAAACCCAAAACCCGAAATCCCGAAATGATCTACACCGTAGATCATAGGAAGGGAGTTGACTGTCCAATTCAGTGGAGGAGTAAACCATAATTTTTGGATTTTGACAAATAGAAGTTTGAGATGTGTGGATGCATGAACTTCTAATGCCCGAAACCCTGAAACATCGAGAGGATATGCGCCGTAGATCTGAGAAAGATATGACCATTGGATTTTACTTGAAATGGACGTGGACACATGGATGTGTACCATGTGCTAGTGGGTCCAGAAGAAAAGTGAGAGTGGTGGGACCCGATGACGTTGTTAAAAGTGACGTGGACCCTTCTGAATGTGCCACGTGTGACCGTGGTTGTGGGTGAAAACTGTGCTATGTGGGCCCAGAGGGTAAAGTAAATCAGAATTTCGGAAGTCGGTGCTTGGAAAGGAAAGCAAGTCTGAAAGCCTCATGGACCGAAACCCCGAAACCAGAAGTCCTGAAGTCCCGAAATCTCCGAAGACGAAAGAATCGTAGTAGATTTTAAGGATGACAACTGTGTTGTGGGCCCAGAGAGTAAGGAAACTAAATTTTCAGAATTCAGAAATTTGAATAAAAAAAGGTTGGGAGTCACTGCATCGTGAACTCTCGGGTACGAAAGATCGAAAAACCTGAAGTCCTGAAGTCCTAAAAAGTACAGAGCCGAGTAGAGCTAAGAAAATTCGTGAAATTGAAACATTTTCATAAATTGGATTGTTTATGAATGATGAAGGAATTGTCAAGAAATGAAGGCTTGACAAATTCTAGTCATCTACGCATTGTATTGTAGAAGGCTGACGAGTGCCAGAACTGTTTTGAATTGCCACAAAGTGCAAAGAAATGGAAGAGACACATAATGCTTCCAGTTCAGAAAACAAAGCTCAAAAGAGATAGCATAGAGCTTTTGTAAGTAGAGTGTGCATATCAAGTGTAAGGAGTGCTTATAGAGGGAACTTGTTTTAAGTTCGAAAAATTCCAGGAGACGAGTGTAGAGGGTGCCAGATGGGCACCATAAAGTCTTTTGGAAAACACAGAAGGGTCGAGTCCCTTTGAGACTGAGTCAGTTAAAATCTCAGAGAGAAACAATGCAAGTTCGCATGCCGAGCGCAAGTGTGCGGTAAGGTGAAGTTAAAATTTCATTAACCAAAGCTTGGGAAGGAAAACACCATCGAATTATTCGAGATACTTCAAGTTAGGAAGAAAGTCAATTCCATAAGAATTGATTCCAAGATATTTGGAAAGAAATCATTGAGAATTTCAACAAATGGTCGGAATTCTCCGTGGAGAAATCGCGAAATCGTGAGGACTGTAAGATAGCCAGAAGTTGGAAGGTGGTTAGTGGATGGAGAAACTCGCCACCCTAGGATTCAGAGTAAACGTGGGTCGTTGATCGTGGTTGTTTTTGAACTGTTGGATCATTTCGTGAATTCAGAGATCGTGAACTTGGAGCGCAGGCCAAATTCTTTGTCACTCCAAGTCCCGAATCGCGAAAGACATTAACAAGGGTAGAATTGGATGGTGGAGTGCTTCCAGAAAGAAGTGTCGAAAACCCGTGAGCTGTCGGATCCAGCCAACTATGAGGATTTTAACGCTAAGAGTCATTCAGCGCTCTAAAACTCAGGGGAGGTATTGAACCGTCGATCTCAAGGAAGATCGAACCGTTGATTTCTTTCATCGGGAAATTCGAAAATCCAAAGTTTGGAAAACAGAGGAATTTGTTCTCGAAAATACTGAAATGCGAACTTTCGTTTCACGAGGAGAGATCTAGACCATTTATTCATGGCGAGTGTTAGTCGTTGATCTGACACACTTGAATTCTATGAAGACGAAAGTTGAAAAGGGAAGAGAATTGTTTTCTAATTCATGAACCGCGACGTCCAGATTCATGAAAAAAGGTTCCACGTCGATGGATTATGAGGATATTTGAGTCATTATATATGACTCAAGTGGATTTTGGAAAACTAGAGATCGGAAGAAAAGAGGGGAAACTATTTTTCCAAACCCCAAAACGCGAATTTTCAATTCGCGAGGAATTGATTTGGACCGTCGAATCCGGAAAGTTGTGGACCTTGATCTGAGGAAAATGGGGTTTGGGAGTTTGTACCTCCATGGAAAGGAGGAGAGATAATCCTAGAAGTTCGTGAAGGGTAAAATCGCATAGCGTTCCAAAGTTGGGGCCCCAGGTCATAGCTAGAGGTCACGCTGGTGGAAGTTAAAGGAAGAGCTAGCATGCGCTAGACTCTTGTTTCTAATTTCTGGGATAGAGAGAGTCGAGGGTGACTCATATCGAAACACCCAGTACGTGAAATACCGAAACACCTTCTGGATAGGTGCATGGTCATGGCCGGTGGCCATGTGGGAGAAACTTATGCCACAGCTAGTTCTCGCAGGAGATTTTTCGCGCAAGGCCTGTGGTTTTGTTTTGTGGGGGTTATAGTAGGGACCCGAAGAGCTGTTCCAGCTCAGAATGCTGAAGACCCATTGACTGGGAGGTCAGCAGACCCCGCTGCGGTGGGGAAACTGCATCGAAAGTGCTTAGGGAAAGAATAATAATGCATAATGATTACAGTGGAGAGCACAAGAAGATTCAGGAATCCTAGAAGAATTGAATGCTTGTGGCATCCACAAGAAAAAGTGTTAAAGGGAGAAAGAAGTTGATGTAATTTGTAGAAGCAAGTATGTTTTGGCTCATTGGGACATCTAGAGGAAAGAATGCTTGCAAGTTCCAAATGTTGTTGGTAATGTTGTTGCATAATGAAGGAAGCAACAGAGAGCTGAAGTGTTGGTTATAAGATTGATAAAAGAAGCATGAAAGCTTCTACTACTATCAAATATTCAGGTAGTATAATTTTTAATGGCAGTCATGCATGTATGAGTTTTTATCACTCTTTTTGCATAATTGTTGAAAGGAAATTATGGTAAGAATTTCCTCAGCCAGAGCTATGTTATTAAATCACATGATTATATTATTTGAATGCATACCACCGGATGTGGTAAAGGTTGTAGGCCTA
>SNQJ01S0012255.1:77459-92074 GCA_010110895.2 Picea sitchensis | reverse complement strand
TGAATCATGAAATAGGACGTCATGTTTTGGGAATAAAAGTTGAATTTCCTTTCGAATTAATTGGAATTCCTAAATGAATTATTGTATGTTCTCTCATGATAACTGCATGTGGTTGATGCAAATGGGATGATGCTGATAAAAGTTAAAATGTTGGCTACAAAGAGTATCTCAGGAAGATGCTGCTTGGAAACCTTTGAGGGCAGTTGGAACTCCTGGAGCCATGGTGCTCTAAGACTTCCGGTCCGGCCTGTTGCCAAGCCCAAGGAAGGGAGGTGTAGCACCGATGGACTGTGCTTGTGAAGGTGTATACTCCCGGGTGGGACAGGCATGTGGGGAATGAGAGACTGTTGGTTGGATTACTGCCAAGGTTTGAATGGTCGGAGTGTTGTTGAGGTCTAGTACCTTGGCCTAGACCATGTGGATAAGGATTGTGGACAATGGCTATCTTGGGAAGCCATTGCCTAATGGAGTCATATCTCTACTTCGGGGTGGGAGGTCTCTCAATCAAAAGATACGTACAATTCTCTATTTATTGTATGTTGTGTATGTTGTATACAGTTTTAATGTTATTGAATTTGTTTGTATATACATACATATGCATTGCATATATGGTTGCATTGTTGGATCCATGACTGTACCTAAGGTGTCTCATATTTCATTACTTAATAAATATATATAACTTATGCTAATCATTTAATCGATTGGAATATGATTCAGGTGGAACCAGAAAGTGTCCTGCAAGTGCATCCTATGCACATATTGGACAGGAAAAACAAATAACTCTGGAATCAATCTATAGAGCTTGTAAAGGTCCAGTGGACTTGGTACGATCCTGAGGACATGACATGGGAGCATGCAGATGTTATACAAATAGAGTACCTGCATCTTTTTGAAAATTTTTGAAAAGCTTGCAGATGTTATGTAAGTTGCACTGAGGACAGTGCAGAAATAAGGGAGGGGGATTGTAATGTCCCCAAGGCCGAGCCCAGTTGTAAACCTGATGTATCAAATGAATTGTAAATATGTGTTATAGGCTGGTGAGACAAGTTTGTATAATTCGATGGGCTTATGTGATTATTAGGCCAGAGAACCTAAGGGTTGGAGGCCAAGGGCCTGATTTTGTACTTGTATGTATGCAACACATTAATAAATATAGACACTGCCACATGCAGACCGACCACAATGAATGAGTGATGGGGGATTGAGCTTCCACATAGTGGGAAAGGAATTAGGGGGCTAGAAGGTGGGAAAAGGGGCTAAGTGTTGAGCCTAAGGGCTAAGCCTAGGGTCTTAAGCCTTGGAAATAATATTTTATTATTATTCCAAAAATCCACATGAATTATGTGAATGTGACGTTTTATCCTAAGCTCTTAGGGAAGGATGAAGGACTTCCAAATGGGAAGGAATGCATGATGAATGGAACGCATGCAGTTCCATGGGTGACAAGTGTCAACCCTGGTGCATGCAAATAAAACGACCAAGATGAGCTGTGAGAGGGGTTCCTCGCCCATTCCCCCTGACTGCCTGAGCGTGCACGAAGCTCGGAGTAGTACGACTGACCCAAGATTTGTATAGAACCCTCGTGCTTCCCTGTGATCTGAAAAGCCTATGTTTGGCTATGAAAAACTATGTATATCCTCCATTCTGAAAACCGAGAAGCCTGTGTTCGTTTTTGAAAAGGTTGGGTTCACCCTCTCCGTTCTGGGTCATGGAACCTATGTCATTCCCTCCATGGATTGTTTGTCACATGTTCTCGAGAACCAACACTATGAGACCTTGCACCATTGCTAAGCCTGTTTGGGAAGCCAGTGTCTATTTTTCTGGTTGGCTATGGTGGCCACGCAGAGCTGGACTACGCGTGGCTTGCTGGCCAGTGCAAGTTTTGATTGAGCCTGTGTATGACCTATGTCCAGGTGAGGGAGGTGACTGTTGTTGGAAGAGGCAATTTGTCAGGCCTGTGAGAAATTCTCTCCAGGTGAGAGAGTTTGCTGGGAAGTGGTTTCTTCTAGAGAGTGTCCAACACCAGCTTCGGGCTTTGAGACTTCCTAATCCGGCTTGTTTCCGAGACCCAGAGAGGGAGGTTAGCACCGATGGACTGTGCTTGTGAAGGTGTATACTCCCGGGTTGAACAGGCATGTGGGGAATGAGAGTCTGGTAGTAGTGGGCGTAATATGAAATCTTGGGAAGAATCCTTCCAGTTTTTCTGTGTTGTTTTCCCTGTAACCTCAGCCTAGCCTAGGATTCCTTTCCTTTGGGTGGAGCTTAGTCCCAGCTCAGGGGTGACCCACTGCTGAGCTGATGAGTAGTGCGGTCTAAGGCTGGGAGTTTCGTGGAAGGCCTACACGTGGTTGGTGGAATCTACCACTATTTTGAAGATAAGTATCAGACGATGTTTATTCATGTATTCCCCTGTGTATATCAATTTAATGTTAATATCATTGATTGTTGATTATAGCAGTAAATCTTATGTTTACTCTGAGTATAATTGAATTTCTTGATTAAATGCATGTTATTACTATAATGTCGGTATGAGCTATGTACAAAGTGGTGTTATAGTTTTATTTAAGAGTAATTAAGCCTTGGTAACCGAAAGGTGGTGTTACAGGTGTCAGCCAAAGATTGCATTAGCGTGAATATTGTATCAACCAAAGAAGGAATAGAGTTTTGTGAAACCATAGATGCCTTAGAACCTGAAGGGCCCTTAGGTGATCCCCACGCTTCTGGTATCCCAACAGTAAAAGGACACGAACGAGTAAGGTGACTTCCTTCACAAGTCCTGCAAAGGAATCTAGGCTTACTGCCGAGACATCCAGGTTTCTCAATCATATGAATGCCCACAGCATGACTTATAGTGGCTGATGACATGCTCCTAGCTTGACTTGTAGAGGCTATTAAAAAATCTCCAACATGACTAGCAGAGGTTGGTGATGAATCCCCAACATCAATAGCAGAGGTTGGTGATGAATCCCCAACATGACTAGCAGAGGTTAGTGATGGATGTGCAGTGTGACTAGTAGTGACCAGACATGTGCCCCTAGCATGACTTGCAGTAGCTAGTTACAGGTCTTCAACATGGCTCATAGAGGTTTTCGATCAATCTCCAACATGACTAGCAGAGGTTGGTGATATAATGCCAGTATGACACACAGTGACTGGACTTGTGCCCCCAGCATGACTTGCAGTGGATGGTTGCAGGTTTTCAACATGTCTCGCATAGGTTGTTGACCAATCTCCAACATGACTATCAGCAGTTGGTGATATAATGCCAGTATGACACACAGTGACTGGACTTGCGGCGGTGATGAATTGCGACATTTGAGTACAAGGTCCAAGGAGAGATTGATTCTGAGAAATTGCAGGCGAGGAAGGATACTAGTTTACACCCTGTCCCTATCCAGCAGGATAGTATCCTCCTCCATACCAATTTGTAAAGGGTTGTACGAGCATCGACACTAAGGAAGCTGCTTGAGAAGAGAAAGTAACATGACAAGGGTTACTCATGTGAGGATATATGTTGCCGCTAGATGAAGGAACTTATTGAGGGGGGTTGCCCATAATACAAAAATAACTTCCCCGAGATGAAACACCAGAGGACAAATGGAGGTCAATCATGGGAAAAGTGTTTATAGGAACTGACATGGTGGAAGAAGGATAGGTGGATGGAGTGTAATAAGTAGGATTATTGCATAGTTGGGCACTTACTTCTCGCATAGTGGATTCGTAGGAAGGAAGATTCCAACCTCCTACCGTAAGAGGCGTTTGAAGGATATGACTCAGACCAAACAAAGAGGGATAAGAAGGAGGCATCATGCCCCCAGACCCAAAACTTGTATTCGCATAAGGAGGAGAAACAAAGGATGGTAAGTGCGAAGACATATCAGACATACCATGAGAAAAATGATTAGAGACCTAATGCATTGACTAAGTACCATAATTTTGCATACCATTATAAAAAGTGGAAGGGGTCGTCCCCATGAAATGAGTAGGCATCATGGGGTGGGTAGCAGTAAATGAGGGCCCTAAAGAAACTCCACTATCCATGATAACAAAGACTCAAAAAAAAATCCTATGGTCAACTAATAGTCAAAGAGCATACCAAAAGTCAAATGGCCAATATGCATGCAAATGGGCTAAAGTGGTTGAGTGGCCTCCCTCGCTAAAGAAGTTATGTCTCGTCCAAGAGGAACCTGAGACTCCCTGCTAAAGTTTGGACATAACCGAATTAGTGATAAGGGCCCTCGTAGGCTTAACATCCAGTCGGTCAGATCCCCCTGGAGAGTTAAGCCTCCATAAAGGTTGTGTGTTGTCCGACCCCTATTTGACTCAGGATACAAGCACAATAACCCCTACAACTAACCTATGAGAAACCCAAGTCAAGCAACTAATCAACCAGTGTATAACCAATCCACATGCGAACAGTCATGAGTCTAGATTACCATATGGTAGGGTAGCAAAGCCTGAAACCTTGAAATTACTGCCTCTCACAGAGGTATGGATACTAGCAAGATCCCCAAATATGAATAAATCCACAGAAATATCTCTGACGCTGGGTGAGTATCCAGAGGTTATCCCTTCAACAAACTTTGATCGACCTCGTGCTTAACACTAGTGTGAGCGGAGCCTCCTAATGTTACCAATTATACAATGGATTTCTCAACTCCTTGTCTCAGACACATATGTTGATTTAATTTCCTTGGAGAAGTTTACTCACAAAATCCTATTCCAAGGCACTAAATCCTAGGCTAGTTTGTGCACCCTAAAAAATAAAATTGTGACCAATCAATTTTAGTTTAAAGCATAAATTTTATTGGTCGTGATTACTCAAAGAGGTATGGAAATGAAACTTATTGTGTTATGACTCTGCATAAGAATAAAAATAGATATAATGCAAAGCCTAACTTTAACTTTTCAGTGAATGATATGCTAAATAAAAACAGTGCAATCTTCAATTTTAATTCTGCAACTTAGAAATAAAATGCAATATTTCGCTAAATGTGCCAAGATAATGATACAGTTTCAAAGACAAAAATACCAACCAATGCAAAATGCCTTTTTTTTTGTATTTTCAATGTATTTAAAAAAGAAAATGCATGGACTGATAAGCAACTTGACATATAATGTCTACTGTGTATAAAAGAAATCACTCGAGCAGAATACCAAGTAGCTAAGCAAACAACCCAACTACCAAGGTCAAGTCAAAAACGGAAAAAAAAGAGAAAGATGCCGCCGAAAAGTTCAACTCCAAAAAGGTTTCCTGTCATCCCAGATAATCTCAATAGGTACCACAGAGACCCAAGAAGGCTCATTGATCCTCAAAACCTACCCAACAGTCATTAAACCAGGAAAGCATGAAAGGAGGAAGTGATATACACTCATGTTCAAGAGAAAATGGTGTATACACGCTTCTTGTTGTGGGACAACAAGCGTATGCATGCAACTGTCAGGGCAAAAAGGGTGTATATCTTTTAAAACAAGGCTAGTCAAGGTTAAAAGGATGAAAACTCAGATCCAGAGTGAATAGACTCTATCCAATTGTGATACAACAAGAAATACAAAGGCAAAAGAGCAACATAAGGAAAAATACTTCAACCCTTAGAAGGAAGATCTCTCCCCAATATGGTCGCCAATTCTGTTACAAGGGAAAAACTCTCTATGGCCAAGGGTAAACTACAACAGACAGGTGTGACTGCAAAAATCAACTCAATTCCAACATGCACTATATAAACTAATGTTCAATATGAGGAAGAAGCCTACCTCGATCCAATCATTTGATATCATTCCACCGTTAAGCACTTTGACCCAAAGCTTTACACCTGCAAGAAGTTCTCAAAAAACAAGTGATGGAAGTATATAGTGACAATATATAAAATGAGTTAGCACATCATATAGCACAATCCATTAATAAACATTACAAACATTCCCATGGATAATAATCATATATTTGCAAGATATTGATAGGATAGGAAAGGAGTATTTCTATTAATAATTGATCAACAAAAGCATCAACATCACAGACGTCTGTGTTGGCACATCTTGAAACCAAGAAACCAAGTTCCTTCCAACTGGGTCTCCACCACTTCAATCCTCCACCAAAGGTAAGCTCAAAGAAAAGAGAGAATGAGATCCTCTTGACAACAAGGGAAGAGCTTGGGGGCTGAATACTGTGTTTAGACTAGAGGGACAAAGGGATCTAGACTCAATAAGAAGTAATTTCTCCAGAGTAACTTTTCTCTCAAAGTTGAATGCTTTCTCTCTCTTTTTCCATAGCTTAAAATTGTTCTCTTACAGCCTCCAGAATGCAACTGAAGGGCCGAGTCAGAAGGTTTCCAGTATATGGAAGGCCAAAGATCATAGATCTTCTGTTGTGACATGGAAACCTGACATCATTTTGTATTTTCTAGCACAAATTTCGATATAAGTGAGTTGTAGTGGAGCATCAAGCATATACACATTTTTAAAAGCAGTTAGGGAGCGTATATGTTGAAAATTATATATTTTTGGCTGTGGATTTCTTAAAAATGGGTTGATAAGTCTGCATAGAGAAATGGAAAAATGCCCTCTATGCAATATAGCAATGGTGAGGCAAATCTTGCTATAATAGATGCCCCCTAATGTGTGATATCGTAGGAGTATATGTGATGGCCAAAATACATTATAAATAACCCATAAGTGGAGTGGTAGACAACCAACTGGATGAACTCAATTTCTCATTACATTATGTACTAACTTTGCATACATGGCTGCCAAAAATACAATGCAGATCCATGTGGAAAATATACTAACAAGTGTTCATGGCCATGAGTAGGAAAATATAAACATGGTTACATGCCAATAGTTGTCATAGTCATGAACAAGGCCCATTGAAACCAGTCTCAAAATCAAATTGAAGATATATGGATACCATGTAGTACAATCTAATCTCCCATGATCATAGAAGTCAAATAGGTACTCGTCCAATGAAATGGAAGCAATAGCTCAGGAAAGTTGTGTCTACAAAGTGATGTCTTCAAGTCTTTAATACAATCTGCCAATGGTGCAAGTCTACATCATGTGAATAAATGAGTTGAGGTCAAGCATGATCAGACATCGTTGGATTACTGGTCATTGAGGTATACCGTTAACAAACGTGAGACAACCTACCAATGATGAAATTAGGTATCAAGGAACTGAGTACATCTCTACAAATGTGAATAAAGGAGTTGGTGTCGAGCACTTGAGAGATCTATTGATCAAGAGACACTGATGTATTCTTGTCTATCAATGGCGAGAGATTCTGCCACTAATCACTGCAAGTTTCAAGGTACTCATAAAACTCTATGTCTCATAAACAGAATACATTAGATGAAGTCAATGGAAAGAGACCCACTGAAAGGAGAGCATTAAGGCATCTCTCATCAGTCATCACGACGAACAAAGCATGAGCTTCATGATTTGGTGGAGATCAGATGAAGAACATGTTCACGAACCAACGACCATGTGCATCTTTCACATGTGCCAAATGCAAGCGGTACACCAAAAAGACCCTCTAAATATACGCCAATGATGAAAACTGATAACAAAGGTGAGGAAACCACCAATAAGGCTAATGGAATCCAAGACACTGCACGAATCCCAAAGTGTCAATAGATGTCTTACTATCGAACACAAGGGAAGCCACCCATTCAACGACCTATGATGAAATGTTGATTTCTGGTTTCAAGGTGACCTACCATTGATGAAAGTAGGGCCAGGGTGCATCATAAGCCCAAAGTATCATGTGATTCTGAGACAAACTGAGTGTATGGCCGACATGCAAAGTCAAGATTTCTGAGGAGTGGCCAACACAGGTTGATAGAATTCCTTTGAACAAGAGCATGAGACATACAGTGGACTTTTGCATCATAGACTTAATGATTTGACAATTATATGCAAGAGGCATCCATAATGTTCTCTATAGTGGTTAGAAGATTAACCAGTCAGTAGAGAAAATTATGTAACAAGATGAGCTTCCTAAGGCTATGCTAAACCCAAAATTATGATGATACAAGGACTCAATAACTTTGAGCTTTGTTCCTCAATATAGTACTCCCTTCCTGCCCATCTTTTTTTGTTTTTTCATAACAATTGAATTCTATGATATAGAGGAGGGAACGAGTGTCGCATGTAAGAAAAACTAGTTCCAATAGTGGAACGTACCTATTCTCAATGCAAGGAAATGCATGCGGGAGATGGACACTCGGGGTGATGTTCCCTCCAAGGTATAGGGTGTCAAATTGTGAAGGATAGAAACAAGGCTCTGCTTGGTTGAGGATGCAAACTGCTTGGGCCATGGTTCATAATAGAAAGAGAGAATCGGCTAAAGGCTCAATACTGCAATCAGGGGCATGAGATCCAATCACAATTTAACGCCAAAATATGTCCTTTTTTATATCTTTTAGTCTACTTGGTGTGAAAAAGGGGTAAACTTGTGCCAAATAGACGTCTTTTCAAATCCAATTTACGAGTGTGAAAAAGACAAGGTCACTTGGCGATCCTTTCCATTTTTGATAGCGAGTCGGAAAAGAGCTTAACTAAGACTCACGATCTTTCAAATCCAATTTTAACGAGTGTGAAAGGGATAAATCACTCGGTGATCTTTTCAATTTTTAGTAATGAGTTGGAAAAGATCTTAACTAAGACTCGTTATGGAATATTCTAGGAGGAAATCCATGGGGGAGGCCAAGGCTCCCGTATGAACCTTCTGTGGAATGTCGGTATCTTACGAAGAACCGACACAAGCTCGGGAAGACCCAAAGCTCTCCAAGTCGAGGAGGGAAAATTTTTAATGGAGGTTATCGGCTCTGTGTTATATCAGATAATGTCTCTTCTTGGAAAAGACATAGGTAGAGGCATTGGATGCCCCACAAGACCATCCCAATCAAAGGGAACCTCATCAGGACTTGGAGGGAGAGAACTCAGGAAGAGTAAAACTCTCTCTTGTTCAGAAGGTGAAGTGATAGAAATGATAAGGACATGGAATAGAAGGTATAGAACTAGAACCGGAAGAGTGGGATCGACCAAAAATTGCATTGGCACGATCACTTGCTTAGAGTTGTCACTCTCCAAGAGAAGAGTGGGTTCGATCGAAGATTGTATCGATACAACCACTTCCTCAACCATTGGTTGAACATGATGCGAGATAATACAGTCCAGAGGTGCATCACCCCAAAAAACAGGAGTGTTGTCGTTCGAAGATTGCATCGACATGACCATTGGTTGAACAAGATGTGAGACAACAAGGTCAAGAGGTGTATCACCCCCAAACATAGCAGAGGTGTCGGTCGAATATTGCATCGACACGATCACAGGTTGAACGTGATGTGAGACAACAAGGTCAAGAGATGCATCAACCCATAAAGAAAAAGGGGTTTCAGTCAAAGATTGCATCGACATGACTATTGTATCAACCAAATAAGGAATAGAGTGTTGTGAAACCATAGATGCCTCATAACCCATAGGGCCCTTAGGTGAGCCCCATGCTTCTAGTATCCAAACAGTAAAAGGACACAAACGAGTAAGGTGATTTCCTTCACAAGTTCTGCAAAGGAATCTAGGCTTATGACCGAGACATCCAGGCTTCTCAATCATATCAATGCCCCCAGCATGACTTGCAGTGGCTGGTGACATGCTCCCAGCATGACTTGCAGAGGCTAGAAGAAAATCTCCAACATGACTAGCAGAGGTTGGTGATGAATCCCCAACATGAATAACAAACGTTGGTGATGAATCCCCAACATGACTAGCAGAGGTTTGTGATGAATCTCCAACATGAATAGCTGAGGTTAGTGATGTAAGTGCAGTGTGAATAGCAATGACCAAACATGTTCCCCCAGCATGAATTGCAGTGGTTGGCTGCAGGTATTCAACATTACTCGCAGAGGTTGTCAACCAATCTCCAACATGGCTAGCAGAGGTTGGTGATATAATGCCAGTATGACACCCAGTGACTGGAATTGTGCCCCCGGCATGACTTGCAGCGACTGGTTGCAGGTTTTCAACATGATTCGTAGAGGTTGTCAACCAATCTCCTACATGACTAGCAGAGGTTGGTATTATAATGCTAGTATGACACACAGCGATTGGACTTGTGCCCCCATCATGACTTACAGAGGCTGGTTGCAGGTTTTCAACATTACTTGCAGAGGTTGTCGACCAATCTCCAACATGACTAGTATCGATTGGTGATATAATTCCAGTATGACACGCAGTGACTGGACTTGCGGCGGTGATGAATTGTGGAATTTGAGTCCAAGGTCCAAGGAAATATTTCTTCTGAGAAATTGCAGGCCAAGAAGGATCCTAGTTTACACCCTTTCCCTTTCCAGCAGGATAGTATTCTCCTCCATACTAATTTGTAAAGGGTTGTACGGGCATCGACACTAAGGAAGCCGCTTGCGAAGAGAAAGCGACATGAGAAGGGTTACTCATTTGAGGATACATGTTTCCCCCAGATGAAGGAACTTCATGAAGGGGGTTGCCCATACTACAAAAATAACTTCCCCCAGATGAAACACCAGAGGACATATGGAAGTCAACCATGGGAAAAGTGTTTGTAGGAACCGACATGGTGGAAGAAGGATAGGTGGATGGAGTGTAATAAGTAGAATGATTGCATAGTTGGGCACTTACTTCTCGCATAGTGTATTCGTAGGAAGGAAGATTCCAACCTCCTACCATAAGAGGTGTTTGAAGGATATGACTCCCACCAAATAGATAAGGATAAGAAGGAGGCATCATTCCCCAAGACCCAAAACTTGTATTCGGATAAGGAGGCAAGACAGAGGATGGTAAGTGCGAAGATATATCAAACATACCATGAGAAAAATGATTAGCAACCCAAGGCGTTGACTGAGTACCATAATTTGGCATACCATTATGAAAAGAGGAAGGGTCCATCCCCATGAAATGAGTAGGCATCATGGGTGGGTAGCAGTAAATGAGGGAGCAAAAGAAACTCCACTATCCATGATAACAAAGACTCAACAAAAAATCCTATGGTCAACTAATAGTCAAAGAGAATACCAAAAGTCAAATGGCCAATATGCATGCAAACAGGCTAAAGTGGTTGAGTGGCCTCCCTCACTAAAGAAGGTATGTCTCATCCAAGAGGAACCTGAGACTCCCTGTTAAAGTTTGGATGTAACTGAATTAGTGATAAGGGCCCTCGTAGGCTTAACATCCATTCGATCAGATCCCCCGGGAGAGTTAAGCCTCGATAAAGGTGGTGTGTTGTCCGACCACTATCTGACTCAGGATACAAGAACAATAACCCCTGCAAATAACCTATGAGAAACCCAAGTTAAGCAACTAATCAACCAGTGTATAACCGATGCAGAGGCAAACAATCATGAGTATGGATTACCATATGGCAGGGTAGCAAAGCCTGAAACCTTGAAATTACCACCTCTCACAGAGGTATGGATACTAGCAAGATCCCCAAATATGAATAAATCCACAGAAATATCTCTGACGCTAGGTGAGTATCCAGGGGTTATCCCTTCAACAAGCTTTGCGCGACCTTCTTCTTAACTCCGATGTGAGAAGAGCCTCCTGATATTACCAATTATACAATGGATTTCTCAACTACTTGTCTCAGACACATATGTTGATTTAATTTCCTTGGAGAAGTTTACTCACAAAATCCTATTCCAAGGCACTAAATCCTAGGCTAGTTTGTGCACCATAAAAAATAAAATTGTGACCAATCAATTTTAGTTTAGAGTGTAAATTTTATTTTTTTTTATTACTCAAAGAGGTATGGAAATGAAACTTATTGTGTTATTACTCTGCATAAGAATAAAAATAGATATAATGAAAATCCTAACTTTAACTTTTCAGTGAATGATATGCTAAATAAAAACAGTGGAATCTTCAATTTTAATTCCGCAACTCAGAAATAAAATGAAATATTTCGCTAAATCTGCCAAGCTAATGATAATGTTTCAAATACAAAAATACCAACCAATGAAAAATGCCTATTTTTTTGTATTTTCAATGTATTTAAAAAAGAAAATGCATGGACTGATAAGCGACTTGATATATAACTTCTACTATGTATAAAAGAAATCACTCGAGCATAATGCCAAGAATCTAAGCAGACAACCCAACTACCAAGGACAAGTCAAAAACGGAAAACAAAGAGAAAGATGCTGCCCAAAAATTCAACTCCAAAAAGGTTTCCTATCATTCCAGATAATCTCAACACGTACCATAGAGACCCAAGAAGGCTCAGTGATCCTCAAAACCTACCCAGCAGTCACTAAACCAATAAAACAAGAAAGAGGGAAGCGATATACACTCTTGTTCAAGATAAAAGTGTGTATATACGCTTCTTGTAGTGGGACAACAAGCGTATACACATGGTTGTCTGGGAAAAAAGGGCATATATATTTTAAAACAAGGCTAGGAAAGGTTAAGAGGATGAAAAATCAGATCCAGAGTGAAAAGACTCTGTCGAACTGTGATATGACAAGAAATACAAAGGCAAAAGAGCAACGTAAGAAGGAAAAATACTTCAACCCTTAGAAGTAAGATCTCTCCCTAGTATGGTCGCCAATACTGTTACAAGGGAAAAACTCTCTATGGGAAAGGGTAAACCACAACAGACATGTATGACTTTAGAAATCAACTCAGTTCCAACATGTTCTATATAAACTAATGTGCAATACTAGGAATAAGCCTACCTCGATCCAATCGTTTAATTTCCACCATTGAGAACTTTGACCCAAAGCTTTACACCTGCAAGAAGCTCTCAAAAAAAAAGAGATGTAAGTATATAGTGACAATACATAAAATAAGTTAGCACATCATATAGCACAATCCATTAATAAACATTACAAACATGCTTATGGAAAATAATCATATATTTTCAAGATATCGATAGGACGTGAAAGGAATACTTCTATTAATAATTGATCAACAGAAGTATCAACATTACAAAATTCTGTGTTGGCACGATTCGAAACCAAGAAACCAAGTTCCTTCCAACTAGGTCTCCACCACTTCAATCCTCCACCAAAGGCAAGCTCATAGCAAAGAGAGAATGAGATCCTCTTGACAACAAGGGAAGATCTTAGGGGTTGAATACTGTGTTTAGACTTGAGGGACAAAGGGATGCAGACTCAATAAGAAGTAATTTATCTAGAGTAACTTTTCTCTCAAAGTTGAATGCTTTCTCTCTCTTTTTCCATAGCTCGAAATTGTGCTCTTATAGCCTCCAGAATTCAACTGAAGGGCCGAGTCAGAACATTTCTAGTATATGGAAGGACAAAGATCAGAGATTTTCTATAGTGAAATGGAAACCCGACCTCATTTTGTATTTTCTAGCACAAATCCCGCTATACAGGAGTTGTAGTGGAGCATCAAGCATATACGCATCTTGCAAAGTAGTTAACGAGCGTATATGTGAAAAAATATATATTTTTGGCTCAGGATTTATCAAAAAAGGGTTTATAAGTCTGCATAGGGAAATGGAAAAAGGCCCTCTGTGCAAGATAGAAATGGTGAGGCAAATCTTGCTATAATGGATGCCCCCTAATGTGTGAGATCATAGGAGTATCTATGATGGTCGAAATACATTATAAATAACCAAGAAGTGGAGTTGTAGAGAACCAACTAGACAAACTCAATTGCTCATTACATTATGTACTAACTTTTCATACATGGCTGCCAAAAATACAATGCAGATCCATGTGGAAAATATACCAACAAGTGTTCATGGCCATGAGTAGAAAAATATCAAGGTGGTTGTATGCCAATAGATGCCATAGTCACGAACAAGGCCCAATGAAACCAGTCTCAAAAGCAATCTAAATATATATGTATACCATGGAGTACAATCTAATCTCCCATGATCGCAGAAGTCAAATAGGTACTCGTCCGATGAAATGGAAGCAACAACTTAGGAAAGTTGTGTCTACAAAGTGATGTCTTCGAGTCTTCAATATAATCTGCCAATGGTGCAAGTCTACATCATGTGAATAAATGAGTTGAGTTCGAACATGATGAGGCATCGTTTGATTACCGGTCATTGAGGTATATTATTAACAAATGTGAGACAACCTACCAATGATGAAAGTAGGTATCAAGGCACCGAGTACATCTCTACAAATGTTAATAAAGGATTTGGTGTCGAACACTTGAAATATCCATTGATCAGGAGACACTGATGTATTCTCGTCTGTCAATGGCGAGAGAGCCTACCACTAATGACTGCAAGTTTCAAGGTACTCATAAAACTCTAGGTCTCCTATCCAAAATACATGAGATGAAGTCGATGGAAAGAGAATCGTTGAAAGGAGAGCATTAAGGCATCTCTCATCAGTCATCATGAGGAGAAAAGAAAGATCTTCATGATTTGGTGGAGATCGTATGAAGAACATGTTCAGGAACCAATGACCCTATGCATGTTTCGCATGTGCCAAATGAAAGTGGTACATGAAAAAGACCCTCTGAATAGTAGTCAATGATGAAAACGGTTGACAAAGGAAAGGAAATGAATGTAATGTCCCTTTCCAAATAGG
Source organism: Picea sitchensis (assembly GCA_010110895.2). Lineage (NCBI taxonomy): Eukaryota > Viridiplantae > Streptophyta > Pinopsida > Pinales > Pinaceae > Picea > Picea sitchensis. The sequence continues at coordinate 77,534 of SNQJ01S0012255.1, read as the reverse complement.
AGCTCCAGAGAGGAGGCTTAATGGTCTAAACTGCCCCGTTAGACTATAGCCAGGGCCAAAGAGGGGTAAACAGGG
>SNQJ01S0012255.1:54444-68705 GCA_010110895.2 Picea sitchensis | reverse complement strand
TTTGGGTGGCATGTTGGCCAAGTATCACTTTTGAACCTTGATTTTGAGGTGGTTCTGCTAGACAATATTTCTTCTGCCGTATCTCCAAAGTTTAAGCCCTTCTGGTTATGAAACTTTATTTTTTGTAGTTCTCTGATATTTCTTCTCTGCAACGCCACAGGTCTGATCAAAATTGGATGTGCCAAGTGGAATTTACGGTAACTTCCCCACAACTTGTTGATTTTTGGCCTTTTTGGAAGATGTCACTTGTATAGCGTGCCCTGCAAAAAAAAATTGATATAAAATTTTGAAACTCATATCAGAAATACTACAGACTGTCCACTATCCAATGTAACTAGTCTCACTCAATTTGGATACTCTAGGAATAATTTATGATTGTTTTATCTGGAACACCTTCTTGTGACTAGTCAATAGGACTAGTCAGATACCCTATCTTCCACAGGGTGTATCGACAAATATAAGACGAAACAGAAGCTGGAATTTTTTACCATAGATACCTTACTAATTTCTGTGAATATCCTCTGGAGTTCAGGGTATGAAACATTACATAAAAATTTTTATAGAAAAAATTCCGCAATGACTCAAATCAGAATGATTCCAGAACCCTATCTTGCATAGGCTGTATATACGAAATTATAAGGCCTCAGGAGTTGAAATTTTAACCCAATGTACCTTGATTCGTCTGCTAAATATCCTCCAAGATGTTCCTTCTGAAACGTTGTAGAAAAAAAGTTACAGCAAAAATGCCAAGGTGTCTCAGATGTAGCAGCGAAACCCTAAGACCTTGAGCTTTGATACCATATGTTAAGAACCAAATATCAATATAGCATAGAAAAACCTTAGAATAAGTACTCAACGCCTTGAAAAAGAGATAAATTCAGATAATAATCCTCTTCGAGGGGGCAACCTCCTTATTCCCACATAAATGTACAATTCCAAGATGATTCCAAATGAAAATGTCTCCTTGGTATATATAGGAGACTAGGAGGTATAATTACAACTAATGGAATAAATTTGACATAAATAAAATAACATTACTAATGTGATATGCCCCAATTAAGGGGTAATGAGCCAATATTAGGGCTTAACATCAAGCTCTTAACCTCTTAGGATTGTGGAAAGCAAGAGATGAGTTGCATCCAAAAACACTTGAATGGGAGGGAAGTTGTAGTTGTTGGTCATTATTGGGAAAGGGTAACTTACTAGACTTTGCATGGGTGAATGTCCCACCTGTGACCAGAGGCATTCAAACAATAAAAAAGAGTTATTATTTGCTTTTGTGTTTTCAAACTTAATTTGGCCGTGGATTGTATGAATTGCATTGCGACTACAAATATCACTATAAGCACATTAAATATCGTTGTAGAGAGGATAAGTTGGAAAAACATGAGTGTCTTCAATCTACTCTAGGTTGCATAGGATTGTTTTTTATTTTATTTTTTATTACCTAATATTGTTGTGTGAAGGGCATCTTAGAAGGAAATAAACCTTATCTACAATCTCATCTAGGTTGCATAGATTATAGTGTCTTTTTTTCCCTTGGAGTTTTCATAAGGGTACATTTGTCATGTTGGCTATACACTTAAGAGTTAGTTCTTAGTTTGGTTGTGCACCTTAAAGTTAGTTCTTAATTTTGAAACTTGCAACCTTATTAGGGTAGGAAGGATTTTCAAATTGTTTTTTTAATAACATGCCTATCTTTTGTCTTTGATATTTTCATCACTTTGTTTTCAATTTTAGGTTTTTTTCATAGAGAATTATACCATCTTGGATGTCCAGTGTTCTAAACATTTATCAAAGTCCTTTTCCCAAACTTTTTTTTAGCTAAATATGGGTTAGGGAAGAGATGTGCAAACTTTTATTAATGATGATGTTGATGTTTATCTTCCCATGAGAATGACAGTTTATTAAACACCTAAAAAAATCAAAATAAATATTATTCAAACTTTCATTTCAATATTTGAGCATAGCAAAATGAAAATATCAAAAACCTTGAGTAATTAAATTATGAACATCAAACTAAATATTGTTTTGAACATAATAAAATGAAATTATCAAGGTCTTCCTCGAGAATAATCAAATTATGAAATTCTGTAAAAACAAAATTATATATATTATTAAATATGTAGTAAAATGAATGCATCAAAGTATGTAAAGTTCTTTTTTATATTACTAAAGATGTAGTAAAATGAATGCATCAAGGTCTTCAAGAATAATTAAATTATGAACTCGGTAAAATTGTGTTTTATATTATTAAAGAGAGGACATGTTAAATGAACGTGGTGGTCATCCTCAACCTCCTTTGTATCCTACGACGTTTTTGAGTTGCCCCAACAACCAATTTCACTATGGATATCATAAGGTTCAATGATCCCAATCTTAGCCATATTCATTTTTCTTTTTAAGTTCATATAATATCCTAAAAATAGTTTTTTATCGACCATGCGATGTCCTTCTACCATTTTAGTATGGGCGGAAGCAAACCGTTTGTACTTTTCCCTTGGTGGATGGCAATGTGTATCCTTTGAGGAGGCCTTGAAGATTTGGCTCTCGCTGAGGACTCTGCAAGAAATCAAGTCCTTCCCCTTCATTGTTGCATGGGGGATCTGGATAGCTCAGAATTCCTTGATTTTTCGGGATGAGATCCAGTCACCCTCCCGTGTGTCTATCAATTGCCTTGGAATCCTTGCACATTTAAAGCCTTTGGTTAGGGTGGGTCTATTGATATTATGGTAGCTAGGGGAGGTATTTACCTCCACATGTAAACTTGACGAGAATAGAATATTCTGAGAAGCAAGAAGAAACCCTAATTAGTTGGCTAATAACCATAGAAGACAAGTTGGCTCAAGAGGATAACTCGTATTAGGTTATTATCCTCCAAGAGAAGAAGTCAGCTAAAGGAAATATTATATACTAAGTAAATAGGCACCTAGAATGAGAAGTCAACCCAAGCAGTTTTCCAATTTTAGTATAAATATAGGAGGCCAATATTCATTCTGGCAGGCATTCTCAGAACTGCAGAAGCAACACTTGTGCGCACTGCAGTTGGCCAGTTTGTGCGCAAGTTTGGAGGAGAGCTGTTGTTGTAGCTGCTGCAGCTAGCAGATTTCAGTTTTGGCCTGGACTCTCTCTTGGTTATGGTTTGGACTCTCTTATCAACTCTTGTTACTCCTATTTGGTGCACTATCCTTGGAGAGATGTGTGCTATCTTGTTTGGCTATCTAGCCTAGGGTTTTCTTTTGGAATGATTCTCTGTCAAGGTTAAGGTGCTCGAGGGTGGCTTCGGCCTATGGTTGGGTGACAATAGTGATATTGTATATGGTTAAATGAACACATCCATTATATTTTAACAGGTTATGGGTCCACACCTCCTTCATTCAGTCTAACCACTGGAAGAAAGCATAGCCATAAGGATACTAAGCTCGTTGAAGAACTACTACTAGGGTTTCTAGAAGGAGCAGTTACCAAAGCACTGTCGCTAGGGTTACTAGCAGGTGCAGTTGCAGAAGCCCTAATCCTCTTGTTAAGGCACCTTAAGTGAAGGGATTGACCTAATTTCTAGATAGACTAGTGCGCCCTAACCTAGCGCATCTCCTAGTACTCTTAGCAAGCTAAGACGTCAAGGTTGATTTTTTGGTCAAATCTAGGGTTGACCAAGTCAAGGAAACCATGACTTACTCTATGAAGTCAGAAAACAAGTTAGATGGGGCTTCTAACTTCAGAGCATGGAAGACAAGGATTGATCTCATCCTTTCCAAGAATAAAGTGTTGGATATCGTGAAAGGAAAGGCTATGGAACCAGAGTTTGAAGAAGGAAAATAAAAGGAATCGTAGAACATTGCAATTATGGAGAAGTTCAAAGACAATGACATCAATTCCATGAGTATCATAGTGGATTCTATAAAATACCACCTGATACCCTACATCTCCCATCTTGATTTGTCTAAGAATATGTACGATGCCCTAACGAACCTCTTCTTAGTAAAAAACATTGGACAAGTAATGAGTCTGAAGAATGAGCTCTGTGACATGAAGGTGAATGATGATGATAGCATAAGATCATACTTTGTGAGAATATATCAGTTAAGAGATCAATTACAAGCTATTTAAGAGATCATTTCAGAGAAGGAATTGGTAAACATAGTACCAATGGTCTTCCCAAGACATGGGATGCATTTGCAGCAAGCATGAACACAAGGAAGGAGTATCCTACATTTGAAGAACTTTGGACTTGTTGTGCACAAGAAGAATCAAGGATCAGTGCAAAAGAGAAACCCCAAAAGAAATACGATGATCAAGATTTCACAACAAGCTTCAAGAATTTCAGGAATAAAAGGAAGTTTGGCTCCAGGAAGAAGCCAAATCAAGAGAAAGATATGTCTTAAATACAACGCTTCAACTGTCGAAAATATGGACACTACAAGAATCATTGTCCTGAGCTAAAGAAAAGGAAGGCGACACACGAAGCATCGGTTTCCGAAGAAAAGGAACCTTCAAAGAAGACTAAGCAGGATGAAACATACTTCTTCTTCTAAGACAAGGTAACAATACTCCTCATAGTTCTTGTACATACCATGTTTTTTGTACATATCTTGCATATCTATTTCCTAGAAGATAATATGTTCCAAGAGAAACTATACCTATGGAAGAACAACAAGATAAGGTTTTCTATCACTATAAATACAATTTAGACAATACATGATGAAGTACATCAACAATCCCTGGTAACAATTCACGTGGAAGATATTACATAAGTAACAACTGCAAGGTAAGCCAAAATCAGAATCAATATTGAAGAAACCTAGAAGAAGTAAAGACATAAAGAAGTCAGCAATCAAAAAGAAATTGGAAAAATATTTGTGACACTTTACAGAAGGCAATAAGGATGCAGGCAGAAACGTGGACTCTCCTAGATGGAGAGAGCCGATTATATATTTCCAAAAGAAGAGAATGCATGAAGAAAGGATTAGGAGGGAGCTAATCCTAAATTATATGATCCATTGAAGATGATGAAGTATCTGTCCATGGAAGAAACTGTGAAAATGCATCATGTGTTCAGTGTGACCTTAGAAGAAGTCTTCTTCGAAAGAAGCCTTAAAGTATCCCTAGTTGTCCATCCACATCCATGATCCTATGATGAAAGGAAGAAGTTGGAATCTTCAGGGCATGGAATCTATAGAAAACTCCATGGACCTAAGAGCTAAAGAAAAACATAAGGAAGAACATGAAGATTCCAAAAGAGAAAGAAAAGACAGAACAACCAATCATTATATCGAGAATCACAAGACTACCAACCTGACCTAAACTTACTAAAAGAAATCAAGCAGAGGAAATGAAAGCCGTGATGAAGAACAATGCATGGAATACTTATGAATGTAAGCATTGCAGGATACATAACTAGAGGTTTCTCCTACATGGAGGGAGAAGACTATGATGATTTATTGTTCTAGTAAACCAGACATACCTCTACACGAGCCATTATATTGTCTGCAATATCCATGGGTTGGAGTTTACATAAGATGAATGCAAATATTGTTCTATAGAATAATTGAACAAAAAATGTATGTAGAATAACCTCAAGGCTTTGAGGTATACCAGGAAGATACTCTTGTATGCAGATGGCTGAAGTTTTTGTATGGATTCAAACAACTTGGTGCATAGCCTCCAATGCACAACAGAAGCGTGGTGAAAAACCTTCTATAAAAGATACTGTATCAGACAAAACCATTTTAGAGAGACAAAACCACTCTTAAGGTTTGGAGAACAAGGTTCGATAAGAGTGCACACAAATGCATTAAAGGTGAAATATCAACATCAAAATTTAGGCCTTATTATGTGGAGGATTTCTTGATATACATGTACAAAAAACTAAGCTCATCTAATAACATTTTGTAAAAATTATGTGCAACATTCATAACTAAAACTTGATCTAAAAACTTGAAATAGACAAAAATAAACTCTACATGTAACAAATGAAACAAGGGATAAGATAAAAAAATGAGATTGGTGGACTTAAAGCTACTAGAGTGTAACCATCATCACCACTCCCTAAAATACATCATACAAAAACTTGAAATATCTAACCAATTTATTATATTGTGTTGTATACAACTTTAGCCCTTGGATGTGGTCACATGAATGCTCAATGTAACCATGGTTGTATCCACTCTAGTAATAAAGTTTTACTTGGCATTAGATGTCCACATCTGCAAGTTGATGTGTTTGAATAGACACAATCTATAATAGCTATGTGCTTTGGTGGATATTAAGCTAGAGTTTGTGCATGAATTTATCCAATTTATAGGGAAACATTTGACTAAAGATTTCCTCATATATATAAAAACATTATGATATCTTATGTTCTATGTACTTATTAATTGAATGGGTAAAGTGATCCAGGTGGATATCGGTGGTCACTCACCTATTCCAATTGACTCAAAACAATGTTCTGGCAATTTACTATTTTTAGCAGTTTTTCGGTTCCTGAAATTCTGGGGCCATTTTGAGGGCTTAAATGAAGTTTTTTTCAGGATAGAGCATGTCAATGCTATTCGAAGGATCTTATTGATCCCGAAAAATGAATATCCTTGATGATACCTTTCCAACAAGCTATCATGTTCCCCAAATGAAGATTGTATACCAAAGTTACGCCCTCAAGAAGTTGATACACCAAACTGCCCAAAACGGGGTCCACAAAATTGTTGGCTTTTCATCTTCCGAGGTTAGGGTTTTGGATTTTATTTATGTTAAAAAGGAATTTAAAGACTTATTTTAATCATCTTCTTGCGAATGCGAGTATCCATCACATCTCTTCTCAGAGATAAGTTGCCACCATTATAGCAAGTCTTTCACTCAGTAATTTTACAGTCTATACATTTCGCTCATTAATAGAAATTGTGTATTATTGTATCTCTATGTTTATATCTATGATATATTTCTGTTATATTAGTGGATATCTGATATATCTTTGTACATTTATTTATTATATCTCCGCTATCATTTCGTGCTGAAAATAATCTGGATTAGTGGTATTAGAGTAGGATGCTCTTGATGGTTTTTCAGTGCATGTCCCTGACAAGGTCTGAGTATAGAAAGTTGGGTCTCAAGCTTGTCTCTCTTGAGGACAATCATTCTCGCACACCCAAGAAACCCTCCATGGAGGAAGAAAAGAAAAATGACAGAGCATAATATTTAAATAATTTGTTGCAGCTTAAGCAAGCTCTCACGCGACAGAGGGACAAAATGATGGAGAATTTTTCCCACATCCTTCAACACTTGCCGATAAAAAGAACATCTTCATCAAGAAACCACTTTGGAGGCACCTCTCCTTTCAAGGTACAAGTTAATTTTGATATTCCCGTATTTGAAGTACACATAGATGCAAATGCCCTAGAAAAATGGCTAAATATGCTATAAGGTTATTTCTCTGTTCATAATTTTTCTGACAGGGAAAAGATCACCTTTGCAATCCTTAAGGCTCTCCCCCATGTCAAACATTGGTGGAAAACTTACTGGGAGAAAAGTTCCACAAAGGATTCTGGAATATATGGAGATGAGCCCACTTGGGATTTTTTTGTGGATGCGATCAAGGAAAAATATTACCCTATTGGTAACTATGATGACAATACATGAGATGGACCACGTTGCATCAAGAGAGGGGCCAAGAAGTGTCAGAGTTCACCAACACATTCCATACCTTTTGCACCAAGCTGGGTATCAAATATTTTGAGAGGAATTTGGTTCTAAAATATCGTGGGGCTCTACATAGGTACATCCAAACTGAAATGGAGTTTCTAGAAATCTCATCACTGGGATTTTCTTACCGATATGCTGTCAAAATTGAGTAGAAATTTAAGCACCAAAACAAACATGAGTTTAGGTATCCAAATCCACAACAACCAAAGCATGATAAATATGGCCCTAACAAACAACCTCCAACAACCAGTCCAAGCCACAGGAAAAGAAGGTTAACGAAAAGACAAAGAAGGACACTAGAAAGTGGTGTGATTTCCACAAAATCCCCTGGCACAAAATGATGAATGTAGCTCAAAAAAATCATGGTGTCTGAGATCAAAGAAAAGGAGTCGAACCCTGATTCAGAATCTGATTTAGATAATATTGGCAGAAGATAGATCATCGACATAGACCCCACTGCCACTATCGCAATCACAACAATTCGACCGAAAGAACTAGCATATCCTAAGGAGGGGGAGTGCCTTTTTCATTCACAGATGTGGGTGAAGGGGACCCCACTGCATTTTATTGTTGATAGAGGAAGCCACATGAACCCCATCTTACCAGAGGTCATCAAACAGTTGGGATTGTCAACAACACCACACCCGTAACCATACAACATCAGGTGGCTTCGCCAGGGATGTGATATTTGTGTCAACCAACAATGTCGATTGTCATACAACATCCAACCCTTCAAGGATGAGGTATTATGTGATGTTGCCCCACTGGATGTTTGTGATGTTCTCTTGGGATAGCCCTATATGTGGAAGCGCCATGCTATCTATGAGTCTCGACCTCGTAGTTTCATTATTACTCTGGGGGGTCATCTCTATAGGATACCAGAGGTAGTTCCAACTATTGTCCCACCTAAACAGTGTCACAAGGTAGTATCTCATACTACAAAATTCAACTTCTTCGAATTTTTTTCAAAAGGTGAACATAAGGACACTGCAACCAGTACAACCTCGACCCAAGCACCTTCTATCCAACAGAAGTAGGTTGACAATATTGCAACAAAGAAAAACTATTCCTTATGCACACATTCATCTCATGTAGCCTAATTTGTTGAACAATCTCAACCCCGCTAACAATAGGTTCATGATAGCCTCCAACAAGCTAAGCAACACAACTTCTCTAACAAGACAAATAACTCACTGATGCAGGAGCATCTCTCCACGTCAGCAACCAGCTAGCCAACCACGTCAGCGTGCATGCATTCAAGGATGAAAGGGAGGCGCAACCTCATTAAAATTTGAAATGAATGTAATTTATTATGGTTAGGCTGGTGAACCATGAAAGCCATGCCTTTGTGTAGGCGTTAGGTAGTTCGGCCATTAATGTTTAGATGGTTGAGATCTAGTTCTGGATAGCAGACTAGACAGTCCCTTAAATGAAATTTATTAGGGTAGCTGAAGTTTGGAGGGAAGCACTCGATTGAGCCGCCTCATGAAAAAGATATTTTCATATCTCATTGGGAAGTAGTAGAGCTAGAAAGCATCTGCATGTAGAGGTAGAGTAGAGAGGAGCCGAGAGAGCTCAGGAACACTTTGTAAAATATACAGGCATTTGCCATTATTAATATAGAGCAGTTTTTCTTGCATTTTTCTGTCATTATATGCATGTCTGTGTGGGTTCCATATATATGTTGTATGTATGTGTTGTTATCATGCTATTGTAGAGAGTTGTGTTTGATTTCAGGGTTGAAGTTCTTTGAGGCTTCATACCAGGAGGGTGTGACAGAACATTGAGGTTCTGAACGCCAGTGCACAGAGGATGCACTTCTGAACTCTTAGGAGTAAGACGAAGACGTGCGAAGGCACAAGATTGAAGTCATCAACTCAGGAAGAAGACCTGTGAGGGTACTGAATACCTCAGGAGGCAAGGCTGTGTAGCTGAGACACAGTTGCTAACAAAATCACTGAGGATTCTGTGAGGAGCTCTGCCAAGTGGGCATTGAGCATGTGTACAGTGGTGCATAGAGAGAAAGAACTCTGTTGTGAGTTCTTAAAGGAATACCAGAATCACTGAGGATTCTGAGGAGCTCTTCCAGGTGGGTATTGAGCCTGTGCAAGGAGTGCATAGAGGAAGGAACTACATTGTGAGTTCAGACAGGAGGAACCAGAATCACTGAGGATTCTGAGGAGCTCTGCCAGGTGGGCATCGAGCGAAGTGCAGAGGTGCACAAGGAAGATAGAACTGTTGAGTGTTCTGTGGAAGAGAAGACACTCCGCCAGGAGGGCATCGAGAAGGTGTGCAAGCAGGCACAACAAAGGAAAGAACTCTTTGAGTTCTGGAAGTTGGAGGAAAGGTCCACTGAGGGAACTTTCACTGGGTTGCTGAATACCCAGAAGTACTCAAGAAGAGGCTTGAGCAGAAGGATAGACAGAAGAGGGCCTAAGTATTCTCCATCTGAGGGAGAAGAGGAACCAAATCCTTCAAGGGGTCTGAGTGTTCGTGGAAGCTCAGGAAGAATAGCGTTTCATACGCACAGGCGAGACTCAAGTGGAGGAGTTCGCAGGGCAGAAAAGGAAGCAAAGGTCGAAGCCTTGGGAGCGTAGAATTCTTCCAAGTCTAGGAAGAAATCTTAGACGCTTAGGAGGGAGCAACAGGAGCCGCTGGATCAGGTGGAGGAAGCAGATCTAGACCGTTGAACAGTTACGTCCAGGAGGAGCTCAGAAGGAGCCTATAGAAAGAGGGGACCGACAATCGTCAGATCTCGTGAAGAAATCCCGTCATCTGTTGGATTGGGAGAAGTAGTGCATGGTTTAGCCTCAGGAGGAGGAGCGCACAGAAGAGCAGATCTGAGCCGTCAGATTGATTTACGCATTGAGAAATCGCGATCTGCGAAGCCCCGATGAGTGGGGGCCAGCTGTCGTCACAACGGAGAAGGAGGACAGAGGCGTAGTGGAGGCCAACTGTCAGATATCTGGAGCACATCGGGGATCGGCATATCGGGGATTCCGTGGTTGTGAAAACTTTGCATTGCAAACCTACGAACCCCGAAATCCCGATGAAAGGTATGGCTACGGTCACGGGGACTGGTCATGTGGACCAAGGACTAAGCCATAAGGGATAGCACGTGAAAAGGAGCCATCGGAGATCGGGGATTCATGAGGACAAGGATTTGTCACCGCGAGGACCGCGAAACCCTGAACCCCGATACAGAGTTGGGGATAACCACGGTCAAGTGAAAAAGGCCAAGGGGTGGAAATAAGGACCTATGGAGCGGGTAATTGAGTAGGGATTCCACTTGGGAATCTAAAGAGCTAGTTTGGCTCAGAAGAAGAGGATTTGAACGATCCTATGAGCAGGAGGTCGAGGCGAAGAGACCCTGCGGGGTGTTGGGAAGGACCTCTTTGCATCACTCACTAAGATTCAGATTCAACAAATGCTTGCCCCTCTCCCCCGAGAACTCAACGCAATTGACACCATTTCTTCCTAAGGAGGTAGGATTGATCCAGGCAGATATCGGTGGCCACCCACCTATTCCAACTGGCTCAAAACAACGTTCTGGGAATTTACTATTTTTAGCAGTTTTTCGGTTAGTAAACTTCTGGGGCCATTTTGAGGGCTTGAATGAATTTTTTTTGGGATTGATCACCTCAATGATTTTCAATGGATATGATTGATCCCCCAAAATGAATCTCCTCAATGATACCTTTCCAACGAGTTATCGTGTGCCCCAAACGAAGATCGCATGCCAAAGTTACGCCCCTGGGAAGTTGATACACCAAACTACCCAAAACGAGTCCACAAAGCTGTTGGCTTTTCATCTTCCAGGGTTAGGGTTTTGGATTTTGTTTATGTTAAAAATGCCTTTATATCCTCATTTTAATCATCTTCTTATGAATGCGAGTAGCCGTCACATCTCTTCTAAGAGATAAGCTGCCACCATTCTAGTGAGTCTTTCACTCTGTAATTTTATAGTTTGTACATTTCACTCATTAGTAGAAATTGTGTATTACTGTATCTTTGTGTTTATACCTTTGATATATTTTTGTTATATTAGTGGATATCTGATATATCTCTGTACATTTCTTTATTATATCTTCGTTCTCATTTCTTGCCGAAAATAATTTGGATCATAAAGCTCTAGATATTTTACTCAATACTTAAACCATTTTGTTTTAAAAAAGTTATAATCCATCCAATGAACATAGTTCACATTTGCACACATCTCATATATATGTACAAAAATGTTACACACATCCATGAAGACGTAAGGTTATCTCCATAACAATTTTGAAGATTGGAGTTAATCTTGAATCAAGGACCAAGAAGATCAACCATATAAGCATAATGCTCCACCTTGTATGTATGAGAGAAAAATCTACACTCATGTAATTGATCTACCATGCTAGTAGAACCTTATAGTGAGGTATGGCGAACTTTACTGATCGCCTGCAAAGCTCATTGCAACATATAGTGGGAAAAACATATGCTAAAACATTTTATTGAGCTAGACCTTGGAAATGTTGGAATTTATGTGTTCTTGCAAACATCTATGTTACCGTTGGAAGGTGGGAGAATGTAATAAAGGTAAGAGAGATATTAAAATACAAGGGGTTGAAAAAGAATCTAGGATGTAGTTGGATTGAAATTAAATAATAGGTTCCATACATTCATAGACACTGAGCATGTCCATAAATAGAGAAAATATGCTTTATGTTGGATACTTTTGGGAAAATGGATGATGCGATGTATACAAATAGACCCAAGATTTTTCTCCATTGAGTGGATAGGGGGGAGAAGGAAATAATCATTTACAACCAAAATTTAAACCTAAACATTTGAAATTTGGGTTTTTTAATATCAGGAGTGGAGCACCTATCGAGACTACTATGAACAATAATTTTTGTGGTCTCTGTCACAATCTTACTTAATGAAACTCCAAGATTTGTGTGCAATATATGAAAACCACTTCCCAAGTTTTAGATATCGACAAAATTCTCATGGAAATCATTGGTGATGCTACAAAAACCAAGCAACAAGTCTCTGCCATAACCACATATTTATGTTTATTGCTTTACTTTGAACTATGTCCAAAAAAATCCCCTTTCCTAGGACTTTGAAATTATAGAGGTGCTGGATTTTAACTTAAGGGTAATCAATTATTGCATAGGGTTATGCTAAGTTTAATCATGATTTTATGTAATTTGGGTTCTTTAATATCAAGAGTGGAGCACCTATCAAGATTTCCAAGAACAACAAATTTTGTGGTTCCTATCATAATATTATTAAATAAATCTCCAAGAATTTCATGCAAAAGATGCAAACCACTTTCCAAATTTTAGATATCAACAATATTCTCATCGAAATTGTAGGTGATACCACAAAAAGAAAGAAAGAAGCCTCTGTCACAACCACAAATTTATTCTTATTTCTTTACTTTGCACTATGTCCAAGAATTATTCATTTTCCTATGATGACATAGTACTCTAGAATTATAGAGTTTTTAGATTTTAAATTAAGGGGTATCATTTCTTGTATAAGATTATTCTTTCCACAATCATGATGTTATGTTATTTAATATTCACACAATCAACATGGTGTCAATTATGACATCTTATGCCCAACGAATTGTTAAAAGAACTTTCCAAATCCTCCATGTGGCTCAATTGATATTTTTTTTCATACACGCGACACTAATGTGTGCAATTATTATAGAGTGCCAACCAACCAACCAATATCTTCCTCGTTACAAAGGGCATGGAGAATGGAAGATATGAATCAAACCTTCCTTGAGTCCTCAAAGAAATTACAGAGGAGCTTCATTGAACCAAAGGGAGATTCATGATACACTACACACAAAAGAGTTTTTTTGGAGCAAGAACACCTTCACCCCAACCTTTACAACATGATAGAGGAGCTTTGTTGCCTTCTAACTTTAGATTAAGCGTGTGACAAAAATGATGCAAAAGAAGGGAGGGATCATGGGGTATCCTCTTCTTCGACACTAAGCAACCCACACCTCACCTTCATATGCTAAAAGATTCAATTTCAAGATATAGGGAAAATGACATGAACAAGGAAACAAACACAATAGTTCAAATTTCAAGCATAGTAGTCTAGGTAGGGACGAAAACATTAATAACAGGGATGTTCACCACCCTGCATTGATTCATTATCTTTTACATAGGAGTGATCTAGGATTCCAAGGAACCACCTTAAACAAACTAATGAAGAATACCCTAGATAGCATCAAATATATTGGAGGAAGAGACTTACCAACAAAGGTTGAATCTATAGATTAAATAGACTACTCCATATAATATGATAAAAATTATATATAACAATCAACAATAATTAATAAAAATAGTGTTTTATTGAATGGAGTAATGAATATGTTTAAAGTAATTTACAATATTTTAAAATCTCAAAAAATTGTTATAGATCAATTTTGATGTGTTATGTCATAAAAAATCATTTTGCTAGTATTAAAACTCTATGAATATAAGTTTTTTTAAGTCTAAAACTTGATTTTAATTAAGTGTAAAAATCCATAAAACTATATATAAATCTCTAGT
>SNQJ01S0012254.1:59275-79917 GCA_010110895.2 Picea sitchensis | reverse complement strand
GTCACACTTGTATATATAAGCCTCAACACTTGTTTTCTTTGGTATTCAGACTAGGTCTTAAGGTTTAAATGGAAACTAGATAAAGTCCAACCTTTTCTTATTTATATTTATATTTATATGTATATTTTCTTTTCTTGTTTAAATAAATATCTTCTATATATGTTTATTTATACGCTATTATTTATACCTCAGTTTAGAAGTTCAAGGGTAGAGAAAAATTATTTGGGGAGGCATTATGTGTGTATATATATATATATATATATATATATATATATATACTAAAAAAAAAATTGTGTGCTTGGCTTGCAGGTTAGGTGGAGCTAGAGCTTGGCCCTCAAGCCCAGATTTACAAGTTTTTGCTTAATATATTATTTATGCCTCTAGTTATTTATGTTTATAACACCCCTTTTCAAGGATTTTACTTGTACAGGCCAACAAGTTTTAAGGTTTTAGGGAGTCTTAGGGCTGGTTATAGGACACACAGCTTTAGCCTTTTGTCCAGAGTCAAGAGGATGGATGGGTAGGTGGGCCTTTGGTCCCATATTTCAAACTAAATCTCTGATACCATGTGTAAGGTCTCTTCCAACAGAGCCTTATAAAAGATAAATTTAGATAGAGAAATACCAATTAATCAGTTTAAATAGTAAATTCTAAAATTTTACAGTTCATATAGTCATAAATAATCATAAACAGACTACACAACATATTACACATTTTCATACATAAATTCATATCATAACTTTCATCCTTAAAAAAATTAATACTAGAAGAATACCTCTTGAAGGAGGAGTATGTCCCTTGCTTTCCTGTTGTTGCTGACTGCTTGCAACTTCCCAAAACTGAACCTTTTCCTCCCAGTCAGCTAGGAGCAAAGCCTCTCCGGCTCCCTAGCTCCAAGATTTCGTAAGGATTCCTGGCCCTTGAGCCCAAAAATCCTAGCAACAGATGCTCCCCTATAGCAGTTCACCAAATTCCTCAAGCCAAAAAACAGAAATACAGTTTTCCAATCCCTCCCTTGGAAAAATTCTCCAATACAGTCTCCTAATATCCCAAAAATTCTCCCTGCCCCCAAAATCCAAAAGTCCCCGGCTTGAATGTATTTTCCCTCTCATATCCTCCTTCCCGATCACCGCCTCCTCCCTTCATTCAATTCCATCCACCTTATCCCTCCATTTAATGCCAACCACCTTATCCCCTTCTGCTTAATGGTTACCTCCTTTAATAAGTTAAGTTTTCTTTTAATAAATTAAAATTTATTAAACTTAAATTCATTACCCAAATATTTAATTAGTTAATTAATCAATTAATTAATATACATTACTTAATTAAACTTAATATACTTTAAACAATTATTTAACTATGTCCCCAAGGTGTAGGACAGTCGGTGACAGAGTGTGTTGTTAAGCCACTCTGTGATGTTAAAGTCACCGGTTCGAAACCTGCGAGGACAAAAAATCCAACCATGTTAAGGGTGGGTGTGGCTCAATCCGGGTGCGATCCCCGGGTGATTTTGACGGCTTAGATGCCCCTGAGTCGTGGTTTCTCAAGCCACAGGCTAATCGCATAGCCAACAGGTCCCGCACAAATTAACAAACAAAAAAAAAACAATTATTTAACTATGACAATTAATTATTTAACTAGGGTTGTTACATTTTCCATACCTCTAGACCCAAAAAGTAGTGCATCAAATCTAGGTCTTTCATTTCGAACTCTGTAGCGAGTTTTCTCTTACACTCAATGATGATATTCTCCACTCCTATCAAGAACAGGTCATACAAATATAGTAGTAATATCACTGATCCATCATCCTCAACCATGAAGTAAAGGTTAGGATTTGCATTGCTCTTGGTAAATCCCAAGCTCATCAGAAAACCATCGATCTGACTATACCATGCTCTTGATGTCTTCTTCAATCCATATAATGCCTTCTTTAACCTGCACACATGCATCTCCCTATCATGTGTCTTGAATCCTTATGGTTGTTCCATGTAAACCTCTTCCTCTATTACCCCATTCAAAAATGTCATCTTCATGTCAATCTGACGAACCTTCCATTTCATCACAATAGCTATTGAAAGAAAAACCCTTATTGAAGTATATCTTGCCACATGAGCAAAAGTCTCCGCGTAGTCAATTCCTTCCTTCTGAGAAAATCCTCTTGCTACAAATCTAGCCTTGTATTTCTCAATGCTCCCATCTGTAGCATGCTTCGTCTTGAATATCCAGTTGGAGCTCACAAATTATTTTTCCTTGGGTCTGGGAACCACATCCCAAACATTATTCTTCACTATTGAGTGGTATTCGTCAACCATGGCATCCTTCCATTCTTTCTTTCCTACAACTTCTTCATATATGGTAGGATCTACATCATTGATATCACACAATAATTCCACATAGTTGGGATATGGTTTTGGTTTCTTGACTTTCCTAGATGATCCATCCTTGGCACCATATCTCTTTGCATCTTTGATGGCCTCTTGTTCACAATATGGTCTTCTCTTTTGTGTAGGATTCTCCACAGGCCTCTGTGTTTTGGCCATATTCTGATTCTCAGGGATGGATTCCTATGCTTCCACTTCTCTTGTCTCTAGGGATCAAGGAACTCCATTATATTCATCATGAGATTCCTCTGCATGACCCTTCTTTGACTTGTGAAAATACACATCCTCATCGAAGGTGGAATCCCTGCTAATATTGATCTTCTGGTGACCGGGAATGTATACTCTGTAGGCCTTTGATGTTTCATTGTACCCAAAAAATGTACCTTTATTTCCATATGCTTCCAACTTTTTTCTCTTGTCCTTGGGGATATGCACATATACAGGACAACCAAATATCCTCAGGTGGTTGACCTCTGGCTTATCTGCTGAAAAAATTTCCTCCAGTGTCTTGTTTTCAAGAACTCGATGGGGAATTCTATTCTATACGTACACAACTGTCATCACAACTTCTTCCCATAGATACATAGGGAAATCTTGATCATGGGTCATGGCCTTCACTGCTTCCATAATCGTCTGATTCTTTCTTTCTGCCACTCCATTTTGCTGCAGATTATAGGGAGTAGAGAGATCCCTGTTAATCCCACCTTCTTTGTAGAAATCTAATAATTAATGTGAGGTGAATTGTCCTCCATTTTCTGATCTCAACATCTTTATCTTGTTTTATGTTAGGTTTTCTACTAGTTCCTTGAATTCCTTGAACTTAAGAAATAATTCACCTTTTGACTTCAATAAGTATATCCAATTTTTGCGTGAGTAATCATCAATAAAAGATACATAATATATTTACCCATTGAGCGATGGTGTTGACATCGGTCCACATATGTCCGAGTGTACAATATCCAAGACTCCTTTGGCTTTGTTATCACTGCTTGGAAAGGGGTTCTTCACATTCTTGCCTTGTGCATAGCCTTTGCACATGCCATCTAGATTCACCTGAATATTTGGTAGTCTTGTTACCATATTGCTCATGATCGGTAAAGATATGTAGTGTAGGTGGGAAAATATCCTATGTGATAGCTCACTGGAATTCACAATATCGTGAATCAATGTTGAATCTGAGTTTCCCTTTAATTTATATAGTCCTCCTTCTTCGACACTGATAACAACTACATCATAAAAATTATTTCGTTTTGGCCACATGATAACTTATCCATATACAAATGCAACCCTGAAACCCTTCTCATCCAAAGATGAGATCAAGAGAAGGTTCTTCTTCAAACCTGGTACATAAAGCACGTCCTTCATTGTCATTGCCTTCCCAAAATCTAGTTTGTAGGAGGCCTCTCCTACTCCTTTGATCGGATACTGATAATAATCACCCAAATTCACATTATGAGGTGAGTCTTTACGTATTAAGTTTGATAGAGAGCCTTTATACCCTGTCATGTTCTTAGAAGCACCGCTATCCACAAACAAAGTATCATTTCCAGGGGCTATTGTTCTTGTGAGAGTTTATATTAGGACATAGTCATCATCACTTGAATAAGATTCTCTTGCAATTTTCTTTGGTGGTTCATCATCTTCAATGGAATGAGAATTATGCAGCTTGCCCTTTTCATTTTCTTTTAGTTTAATAATAAGGGGACATAATTTTACAACGTGTCCAAATTTTTCGCAACATAAACACCACATTTATAGTCTCTTTGATTCTTCTTTGACTTTTGAGGTTTCTCTGGGGATGAGGGTTCTTTATTACTCTTTTCTTTCCTTGTATGAGTAGCTAAAGCTTGATCATAATCCCTCAATTTCTCTTCTCTTGCTACCAATATTGCTTCCCCTTGAGTGCAATCTTCCCATAATATGCTAAACTTCATTAGATTCCTTCTTGAGCATATTCCTTGAATGAATGAGTCCCATGACCTTGGGAGACCATTCAAGGTGGTCATCACCATTTCTACTTCATAAACGATGTCTCCAATAGCTTCAATATGTTCATTGACCTGGTTCACTCTCAAGAAGTAAGAGTGAATGGTCTCTGAATCTTGAAGCTTCACATTCTTCATCTAGGTCTTCAATGTCATCCTTTTGTTGATGTTCTTTCCTTCAAATAACTGAGTCAATGAATCCATCATCTTCTTCACAGATTTTAATGGAGAAACATGATGGATCAGATGATCCTTGATTGAGTCTGCAATAATCCTCTTAGCCATGGCCTGGTTCTTTTTATGCTTTTCCTTGGCCTCATCTTCCTCTGGTTCTGAAACTTCCTTCTCAACAAATCTTTCTAAATCATGTTCTTCCAGAGGGAGACCTGCTATGTACTTCCATGCTCTGAATTTTTCTTCTCCTTCTAGCCCCTTGTCAATTTTTGCATTGGTAGTAATCCTTCCTAGGAAGATGAAGTTAGTTTTCCAAAAAACTTCCAAAAATCTGCGGAAAGTATTCTTTTTCAGGTCTTCTCTCATACCATATTGATTTTTTTTTGTTTTTTCAAAAATTAAAGTATATGTTCTTTTATTATTATTTAATATGCAAAAGGATCACAACTAAAATATAGATATCCATAGAACAATAAGATATATCCTTAGGGAAACCCTCAAGGGGGAGAAAACGCTGCAAAATTTCCTTAGTATAGATTCCTCCAACATGTACAATTCCATACAATGCTCTTTCACGAAATCAAGACAAAGAGACCCAGACACGAACCGAGAATATCCTTCTAGATAAGTGTGCACTACTCTATTATACTTATATTCAAATGAATGATCAAAATGACTCGATATAACCATTATTTATACTCTAAATGACCTAAAAGACATGACTTATCAATAAACCCTTTCAATTACACTTAGGAATAACCAATACAATTACACTTAGGAATAACTTCTAAAATTACATAAAATCTCAACACACCTCACTTTTCTGGATGATCAGGACTCTCTTGTTTACCAAAACCGAAATTTGAATGTTGTTTCTTGTTGCTCGTGTTTTGAGGATTTTCATCAGTGATTGTATTCTTTCTATTTTGCATATTTGATTCTTTGATCAAACAAGTTATCTCACACTTGTTTTCTTTCATTTCTTATCACTTTTGAGTGCGCTTTGTTTGATTGGTTTTTTTCCTCGTATTTCTTTGTGTTGAACATAGATATATTTCATTCCATTTGAAAGTTAAGAAGTGAAAAAGTGTTCATATATCCTTGCATACATAATCAAACAAAGAATTGTTTTGCATTCTGTAGGAAACTTGTTTTGGTATATGTTTGGAAGAAGCGTTAGTTAAGGGTTTTCATAATAATAAAGGAGATTTTCCATATTATTCCGTGTATTTTGTGTGGTGATGATATTTGCAGAGCTTTGGTAATTAACATACTGCTAAGGATCGATGATCTAATGGACTAGATGTAGAATGCCAATTACTTCACTAATTTGGATTTGAAATAAGGATATCATGAGGTATGAGTCAAAGAAGAAGATACCTAGAATATTGCCTTCAAAACAAGGGCCTCCACTTAGTTGACTCGCGCTCCCCTAAGCCTCCTATAGGGCGCTATAGTGATCTGTCTGTTTGAGAATAAGGGTGCTAGTCTCCTTTTTTAGGTGATTTTGTTTGTTTCTTCCCTGTTTTTCTCAGCCTGATTTTGAGAGGTTTTTAACCCAGAGAATCCTAGATTGTCTTTGAATTTGTTTGAGTGAGAATTTGGCATTTATCACTCATTTATTTTTCTTCTTTGATTTTGCAATCTTCTCCTAGTTTTGATCCCCTTGGGTTAACAAGATCNTATTTATACTCTAAATGACCTAAAAGACATGACTTATCAATAAACCCTTTCAATTACACTTAGGAATAACCAATACAATTACACTTAGGAATAACTTCTAAAATTACATAAAATCTCAACACACCTCACTTTTCTGGATGATCAGGACTCTCTTGTTTACCAAAACCGAAATTTGAATGTTGTTTCTTGTTGCTCGTGTTTTGAGGATTTTCATCAGTGATTGTATTCTTTCTATTTTGCATATTTGATTCTTTGATCAAACAAGTTATCTCACACTTGTTTTCTTTCATTTCTTATCACTTTTGAGTGCGCTTTGTTTGATTGGTTTTTTTCCTCGTATTTCTTTGTGTTGAACATAGATATATTTCATTCCATTTGAAAGTTAAGAAGTGAAAAAGTGTTCATATATCCTTGCATACATAATCAAACAAAGAATTGTTTTGCATTCTGTAGGAAACTTGTTTTGGTATATGTTTGGAAGAAGCGTTAGTTAAGGGTTTTCATAATAATAAAGGAGATTTTCCATATTATTCCGTGTATTTTGTGTGGTGATGATATTTGCAGAGCTTTGGTAATTAACATACTGCTAAGGATCGATGATCTAATGGACTAGATGTAGAATGCCAATTACTTCACTAATTTGGATTTGAAATAAGGATATCATGAGGTATGAGTCAAAGAAGAAGATACCTAGAATATTGCCTTCAAAACAAGGGCCTCCACTTAGTTGACTCGCGCTCCCCTAAGCCTCCTATAGGGCGCTATAGTGATCTGTCTGTTTGAGAATAAGGGTGCTAGTCTCCTTTTTTAGGTGATTTTGTTTGTTTCTTCCCTGTTTTTCTCAGCCTGATTTTGAGAGGTTTTTAACCCAGAGAATCCTAGATTGTCTTTGAATTTGTTTGAGTGAGAATTTGGCATTTATCACTCATTTATTTTTCTTCTTTGATTTTGCAATCTTCTCCTAGTTTTGATCCCCTTGGGTTAACAAGATCACTTGCTTCATCCTTCCTTCCAGTTCTCTAAGCTTCGTCTCGAAAATATTTCATATTGCTTGATCGTTTAGGAGCATTCATAAACTAGGGTTGGTAAGGGTTGTTTGGTTTTGAGCCCTTTTTGTCGTCATTGAAACATCTTGCTTTTATGGAAGATTAGGACTCTCTTGTTTACCGAAACCCAAATTTGAATGTTGTTTCTTGTTGCTCATGTTTTGAGGATTTTCATGAGTGATGTTCTTGTTTCTTGTTTGCATATTTGATTACTTGATCAAAGAAGTTATCTCACACTTTTTTTCTTTCAATTCTCATCACTTTTGATTGTGCTTTGTTTGATTTATTTTTTTCCTGCTATTTCTTTGTGTCGAACATAGATCCCTTTCATTCCATTTGAAAGTTAAGAAGTGAAAATTTTTGCATATCTCTTTGCATACATAATCAAACAAAGAATTGTTTTGCATTCTTTACGAAACTTGTTTTGGTATATATTTGGAAAAAGATTTAATTTTTCATGTGCATTTCGGTTTTCGGAAGCATTTGCTTGGTAGTTTGGCATCATATTGATCCCAGAAATTGAAAGTTGCATTGTTTTGAGTTATTGCTTGTGTTAAGAAGATTATAACTCTTGTCCTTCCCATAAATAGAATTCATTGAAAAGAATGAACTACATCTCATTCTTTTGCACTCTATTGGAGTCGATTCCCTCACACATCATTTGTTTCATCCCCATGAACCTATTGAGTAAAATCCATTAAAATCAACCATGTGCTAATAAAATAAACTAGAATATTTTTTTGTTTTAGCGCACCAATAGTAACACAAGATTATGGTCTTTGGACTAGGAAAAGTGAGTAAATTGTCCAAGACTATTAAATAGACTGTATAGCACTAAAGAGTGAACAAATCCAACTTTCGTACAAGCATAGACGGGAACCCACTCTCACATAGGGGCTAAACATGAGGTCGCATACGGAAGAGAAGCAAAGATTCCCCCTCCAAAGATTGACCAATCGTAGTGGAAAGAACGTATACTTGGGGTTCTTCTTGAAGTGTCACTGAATCATTTGGTCTTGGTACTTTATGAACACTGAATCCATTTGGGGTCCTCTGGAGTCTGCTAGTCCACTTGTCCTTAGTCCTCTGGAAGAATTTTGGACTTTGATATATTTCCCATACGTTCGGTCTTGACTATCATTTGTACCCTCCCAGAGGATGAGTGCGAGTTGGTAACCTTAGTGGACTTTCCTAGGTATCTACATAGGTGACTGTGGGGGGATTCCCATGGTACATGGGGCAGACTTCGTATCACAATATCAATACCTTTGAAGGGTGATCCCATTAAAGCGAGGGTTGTTTGTATCGAGAAGGGTTTTTACGTGGAGGTCAAGGTAACTGCTTCTCACTTCTTCATTGACGGCTTGATATCCCATCTTCAGAAGATCCTTCAGCCTATTGTTGCTTGGTTGATTGTTTTTAGTTTTATTAGTAGTGTGTTTCTTTGACTTTATTAGTCGGCCTTAGGATCATAGATTTCATAGTGTACAAGGTATGGAACCCGATGTTTAGGAATCTCAACACAATATTTCTTATGAAGGGATGATCGTAGATCAACTTTCTAATACCATGAGAGTAGATCTTGGAAGTGGATATCTCATAGAAGAAACAGTCACAAACTTCGAATAAATCCTTACATCTTACATGAATCCTCTTTTTATTGATCCAATTGGCCTACCACTCATTGATCCACCATCCACGAGATATGTTGAGTGTAATATACCATATATAAAAAGTATGCAGAACAGAAATAAAATGTTGGAAATGGCAGAATAACAACAATATAACCAGAACAATCACCACAATAGCACTGAAATGATATAAGAGGAATAACAGAAATAACACTTTGATTATGAAAGCAATGTTACCAGGCGTCTTTGAGGGGGAAACCTCCAGTTGAGCATCGCTCTATTACAATATTATCCAAGCTAGGGTTCTCATAGCCTCGACTCATATTTATACTAAATATGTCTATTAAAAGAAGCATCTAGAGGAAGATCATTCTAGAAGAGGAAACTTCTATTAGGTATTCTTACATCTGCCTTATTATATTTTATTGAAAGGCCTTATTAATATCAACATTTATTACATCCGAATATATTGTTCTACGTATGTGTGGGTTAGGACCCTAACATTGAGGCTTATTCTTCTTATAGATTACTGCCCGGTTCCACCCCTACACAATATTTTGGTATGAACCCACCATCTTTTGGTTTTCTGAAGAACTTGGGAATTTATATTTCTTGGCATGTTTTGCAGGAAAGAGTGTGCTTGTCATTAATGGAAATAACAAAAGGCAGAGCAGAAGGAAAGGAAGAGTAAGCTCAGGAGGAGGAGTGAACAATATGAAGAAATCAAAGCTTAGAAGAGATAGTGCTTTCCGCTTTCCAGAAGTGTAGTTGAGGTCCAATAGATGGACTCATGGGAAGAACAAAGGTCGAGACTGTTGAACACTTAGAAAAACTTCTAAGTCAAAGAGATCAGAAAGCTCAAGAGGAAAACTGACAGTGGTCATTGGATCACCAATCCCGAATACCCGATGACCATTAGATCAACATCCAGTGACTAGAGGAAGTGTAGAGGAGAAGTACAGATCTTATCCATTGGATCTGAGTGCCAAGGATCAATAATCGTTTGATCCAAAAATAAATTCACGAAGGTTAAGCCTTTGGATGAACGTAGGAGAGAGGACTGGTCAAAGTCCCAAAGTCCTGAAGTAAGAAGGGATTGTCCATCATTAAGACTGACAGGTGGCACACGATCCTCAACTCCGAAGCAAATCACTTCGAGGATTTTTCAGTTTGAGACTTAAAAAACCAGAATTCCCGAGAGTCGGAGAGCCGGAGTAAACGAAAACCGTCAGATTAGTTTAAAGTGGAAGGACAAGATAATCTAGAAAGAAACATCGCACAAAGATTGAGCCGTCAATCTGAGAACATGATCGATGAACAATGTTTAGTTCGGGTCTAAAAGTTGGAAGGAGGTTATTTTTCTGGGATTCTCACTTTGGAATATTGGTGACTTGAAAACTCAAAATACCCGAAGTCTTGAAGGCCAAAATCCCAAAGTGAATGAGGATCCACGTTAGTAAGACTACGTCAACAAGGACATGTGGCACAATGAGACAAGCACAAGTGTCAAGCTGATTCGACATTTCAGGTTCGTTTAAATCAAAAATCTGAGTGACACGTGGCAGCTACTAGGCTCATGACACATCATCAAGTGACGTAAGTAAGTGACATCACTCCGAGAGTTTCACTACGGAAGTTTTACTTTGGGAGTTTTACTCAAGGAGTTTTACTTTGGGAGTTTTACCACCGGTAGATGCCCTAAGTCCTGAAGTCTCGAATGTCCAAGTCCTGAAGTAGATATGAGTCATCTGATTTGAAGATCACTTCGGATGCATTCTCAACCATTGATCTAGTATAGTCGAAGGACAGTGTAAATGCAAGTGTTAACCGACAACAAGCAGTTTCATCTGCCTATGACTTATTCAACATGTGACCACTGAGGAGGAGAATGAAGCAGTGATCAGCTTAAAGTCCCAAAGTGTCGAAGTCACTTATGATCATTGATCATGTGGGAGGGTACGTGTCACGGATCGTGGAATCCAGGTGAAATTCTCCGAGAGCAAGCAGAGTTTGAGAATCGAAACTCTAAAAGCCCAAAAGGAGAAATCGATCTCGTCCGTTGGTTTGGAGGGCCACATGTCACCTGATCATTGAGACTAAGGATCGTGTGTGGATAGATTAATGAAGGCAGGAAAGGAAGATAGATCAGATTTTTTGATTGAAGGAGCACTATCAAAATCGTGAGATTGATGGTCCTGTCGCATTGCGGGGTCAAAACACGCTCGGGTATTAATGTTTTGTGAGTGGGCTGCAATTGAAACCACGATTTTGGAGAAAGGGTATGTGGCAACTAGAGGTGGATTGCGGGGAGAAAAGTAGTTGATCCCAAACCACTCTTGGATGTGCTCGCAATCGTTCGCCTATGCAAGGACATAGCCCGAGGTCACATGCGACATGGGGCTAACATGAAGAAAGCTCGCGCCCACAATCATTTGGTCATGAGAGACCATCACCCAAGTTCATATCAAGAAATGAAGCTAGTGCTCACAAGACCGAGTTCAGGAAGAACCTTTTGAACAAGTCTTTGGTCACTGTCGGTGGTCACATGAAGGAAGAGGCTTAGAAGCCAAATAAGCCAAAGACGACTAGTTGTAACTGACAGGGGGGATGAAGAATTGCGACTGCCAGAGAAGCCAAGGAATCTCAGGGTAACACCCACTGATGATGAACACATTCAACATAACTACCTAAGAAGACGAAGAGTTGCCATGATGATCATGCAGAGGACTCATCTGTGAAAGATATGTAGAACATAGAAGAGGTAGTGGTCGGGATTGTGGGTGATGTTGGGGGCAAGACGAGACACACTGAACAATCCGAAGGGTAGAATGGTGGCGCAGTGAAGATCATGTAGAGGCATAGCACTTATAATGCATATGGCGCATAGAGCATAGAAGTCATAGGACCAGAAAGCACAGGGGAGGTGAGCAAGAGGACACTAATGCAGGCAGAGAAGAGCAGTGTAGAAAAACAGTGATGAGACTAGTAAGCCATTGATATTCATGGTATCACTGTAATAGATTTTAGTAAGCAAAGATTTATATTTCAGAGTGGTTGGGAGGTGCTAGGGAGGACTATTGTCCTCAAAGTTTCAAGTGGGTGCTTGAACACATGGAGTTATAGCTTCCATCTAGTTGCAGCCATAAAAACCAGGGCGGTAGGGTGGTGCAAGGGAGAACTATTGTTCTATGTTATACAGGTTGGTGCATGTGTGACTGGAAGTTGGTGCTTTCATCTAGTTGGTTCTAGAAATCTCAGGGAGTTGGTGCTTCCTTCTAGTGTGTGCTAGAGAAACCAGAGAGTTGGTGCTCTCATCAAGTTGCTCCTTGTAAAATAGAGGTTGTAGCCTCAAAAGGAGTTGGAGCCATAAGAATGATAATGTACATAAAATAAATATTACTTATCATATCAAGAAGAAGAGGTTTTTCCCTTTATGGGTTTCCTCAGGAAATATCTGTCTCTGTATATTTCATGTGTGTGATTGATGTTGAATATTCTATTTCTTACTTCCCTGCATTATTGTGATCATCATGGAGTATTATGTAAAGAGTTTTAAAATGGGCATAATTTTTTAAGCACAATAACAACTGATTCACCCCCCCTCTCAATTGTCCAACAATTGGTATCAGAGCCGGTTCCTTTTATCTAAGGGTACATCCTAGATATTAAACATGACTATCCATGAAGGAACTTCAACCGATAAGGCCCCTATGTTCAATGGAACAAAATTTTCCTTGTGGAAGGTTAGGATGAGAACCTACATAATGGATTTAGGTGCAGATGTCTGGGATGTGGTAGAGACTAGTTATGTAAAGCCAGTTGTACTAGATTCTAAGTATGACAAGATAGAATTCAACTTCAATGATAAGGCTATGAATGTTATTTTGAGTGGGCTTACAGAAACAAAATTTGTAAAAGTTATGCACTTAGAATCTGCCAAAGAAATGTGGGACAAACCCATTAGCAGTTATGAAGGTAATGAGAGGGTAAAGGATGCCAAGGTTCAAACCTATCGATTACAGTTTGAACAACTAAATATGAAAGAGGATGAAATTGTTGGGAAGTACTTTCTGAGAGTTGAAGAACAAGTAAATGCAATGATAGGACTTGGTGAAAAAATTGAGGATGTCTCTTTAGTTCATAAAATTTTGAGATCTCTGTCAAATAGGTTCAACCCAAAGGTCTCTGCTATAAAAGAACTTAATGATCTAAAATCTCTGTCTATTGACCAACTTCTAAGAACTCTGACTGCCTATGAAATAAGGATAGGTAAAGATAAACCCACCTCTAGAGAAGCATCATTTAAAGTAGATAATAATGAGGATTATGAGCCTGATGAAATTGAAGAAAAAAATGTGAGAAGACTAAAGAAAGGATCAGGAAAGTACCAAGGAAAATTTGCCTTAAAATGTTTTAACTATGGAAAGATAGGTCACTTTTCATCTAAGTGTCCAAACAAGAAGTAGGATCAAAATTATGAAGGTGAAAAGAAGTACAAACCCAAGAGATTTGGTAAAAATAAAAGTTTATGTGTAAACAATGATGACTCTTCAGAAGACACAGATAATGACTCTTCCTGTGAAGATAAGGTTAATGAATTTATTCTTATGACCAAAGAGGATTATGATAATAAAATAACAGGAAGTGATGTTGACGATGAAGAAGCTGTGGTTGACTTGGAAGGAGAATTGACCAGTGCTCTAGAAGAAATTGCAAGACTCATATCTAAGAAAAAAAAGAAAAAAAAATTGTTGATACAGTTCGAGAAAGACAATAAAGAACATTATGAAGACTTTGCCCTGCTAAAAGTGGAATTAGAAGAGGTAAAGAAAATAGAGGACATTCTGAAGCAACAATTATCAGAAAAGAACGCAAGATGTGAAGCCTTGGAAGAAGAGGTAGTAAAAACCAGAAAAGAGATGGAGAAGTTTAAAACATTGTATCTCCAAAATCTTCCAAGCATTAAAGGCACAAAAGAACTAAACGAAATTATGAGCAAACAAAGATCTCCTTTGTTGAAGACTGGTTTAGGTTATGTAAATGGTTCAAGCAACAAACAACCAGAAAGCAAAGAGCCAATAAACATGATCAAGTTCCAAGTCAGCAGACAATCAGACCATGAGAGTACTATGTCACCAAAATCTAATAAAGACAAGATGATCCCTGATAAAAAACAAAGATATCAGAAGATGGAGCAAAAAATACCAAGAATAAGGCCATCCTTCAGGTACCAAAGTTTCTTCCATGGTTACTATTTTTATTGTTCTAATTTTGGTCATAAGATTACAAATTGTCAAATTAAGTTTAGAGACATGCAACTGAGGAGGTCAAGAAATAAACAATATTTAAAACATAGAACTGAGCATCCAATGAATAGACAATGTAGCACCAATCACTTTGACCTACTGAACAATGAGCTCGAATGTTATAACTATCATAACTTTGGCCACAAAGATGCAAACTGCCATTTGAAGAAGTACAAGGAAGATCCAAGGACAAATCCTTTAGCTAGAAATGCCAGCACATGGAAAAAGAAAAAAGTGAAAAATTTGGTTTAGTACTTTCAGCTAAAAAACAAAAAGACCCCTGGTATATAGACAATGGATGTTTCAAGCAGATGACTGGAGACAAGGATAAGTTTATGTCTATAAGTAAAATAAAAATAAAAAATGTAACCTTTGGAAATGATGAACCAGGTAAAATCAAGGGTAAAGGGATGGTGAGTTTGAGTAATGGTAAAGGAAAATCCCATGATGTTCTACTTGTAGATGGTCTGATGTGTGACATTGGATGTGAAGTGGTTTTCACTTCCAAGGATTCTAATATAAAGTTTGTAAACTCGGGACAAGTGGTGGCTAAAGGCATAAGGACATAAAATAATGTATATCTGTTGAAATAAGATAAAGAAAAGTGACATCTAGGAAAACATGATGAAATATGGTTATGGCATAGGAGACTTGAACATCTAAAATTCAACCACTTAATAAAGCTCAAAAATCTTGAGGCAATAAAAGATCTTCCAAGAATATCAAAGCCACAAGAATGTGTGCGTAAACCCTGCCAAGTAGGAATGCTAACCAGGACACAGTTTAAATCCAAGAGCTCTACTTCAACAGAGAAACCACTCCAACTAGTTCATATGGATTTATGTGGACCATCAAGATAGGAAGGCACAGGGAAGGAAAACTACTTTATGTTGATCATTGATGATTACTCCAGACTTACTTGGGTTTCTTTTCTTAAAGAAAAAGTTGAAGCATTTGAGAAATTTAAAATATTTAAGGCTTTAAGTAATAATCAAACATGCAAGAGATTAAAGGTAGTAAGCTTAGACAGAGGAGGAGAATTTATGTCAAGTGATTTCAATGAATTATGTGATAAACATGGGATCAAGAGAGAATACACAATCCCAGGAACTCCAGAACAAAATGAAGTAGTTGAGAGGAAAAACATAACAATTCAACAAATTGCCAGGTTAATGATGAATGAGAAGAACATTTGTCAAACTTATTGGGTAGAATAAATACACACAGTAGTCCGTATTCTTAACAAACCCACCTCGGACCATATAGTGACAAGACACCTTATGAATTGTGTTATGGAAGACCTGCTTCAATCAAACAATTTAAAGTCTTTGGGAGCAAGTGCTACACAAAGAATAATAATGAAAACCTTGGCAAATATGATGACAGGGATGATGAAGTCATCTTCTTAGGATATGCTCCCAATAGTAAAGGATATAGATGCTTTAATAAAACATTGCATAAATTAGTTGATTGCATTGATTTAAAGGTCGATGAAGGAGTCTCAGTAAGAGAGGTGAGAAATATTGAGTCTACTACAGAGGACACAGTTGAAACTGAAGATGAATAGGTCCAGGAATCATATGGAGAAGAGACACCCAGACAAGAAGAGTCAGGACAACAATCAACATCAAATCCTTTCTCCATTATTACTCAAAAGAATCATCCTGAAATTCAGATAATTGGTGAGAAAGACAAAGGTGTACAAACCAGGAGAAGGATAATCAAAGACACCGAGCAATCACATATGGCCTTCATATCCATGGTGAAACCAAAGAACTTTAATGAAGCCACTAAAGATGTAAATTGGTTAAAATCAATGAATGAGGAACTGGACCAAATTGAAAAGAATGACACTTGGGAACTCGTTCCTAGGCCAACAAATAAAAATGTAATAGGATCAAAATGGGTCTACAAAAATAAGATGAATGAGCAAGGAAATATTGTAATAAATAAGGCTATATTGGCCTGCAAAGGATATGATTAAATATAAGGACTGGATTTTGATGAAACATTTGCGCCCGTAGAAAGATTAGAAGATATTAGAATGTTTCTTTCCCATGCTTGTCATAAACAGTTTAAAGTCTATCAAATGGATGTCAAGTCAGCTTTTCTAAATGGATATCTAAAAGAAGAAGTCTATATGGAACAACCATAGGGTTCCCAACTTTCATATAACCTTGAGTTTGTCTACAAGCTGAAGAAATCCTTATATGGGTTAAAACAAGCTCCTCGTGCCTGGTATTACAAACTAGATAAGTATATTCAAGACAAAGGGTTCAAGAGAGGAATAGTTGAAAACAATCTATATATCAAAACAAAGGGTAATGATTTTCTCATTGTGTTGGTTTATGTAGATGACATGATCTTCAGAAGCAATAATGATTCATTTTACAATGGTTTTCTTCTACCATGCAGACTGAATTTGAAATGTCTATGATAGGGGAACTTCCATTTTTCCTTGGTCTGCAAATTATTTAGAGGTATGAAGGACTATTTATTTCTCAGGATAAATATCTAAGGGAAATGTTGAAAAGGTTTCAAATGGAAGATTCCACACCTATGAGCACACCTATGGTCACTGGATGAAAATTAAGCAAGGATGATGACTCACTTGGTGTTGATCAGAGTTCATATAGGTCTATGATAGGAAACCTATTGTACATCACAACATCCCGTCTAGACATAATGCATGTTGTTGGAATGGTAGGAAGGTATCAAGCTGCACCTAAACAGAGTCATTTGTTAGCTGTCAAAAGAATATTAAGATACTTGAAATGAACAATGGACTATGGCCTATTGATCCTAGGAATCAAAATTTTCAACTATCAATATATTCAGATGTTGATTGGGCTAACTACGTGGATGAAAGGAAATCACAAGTGGAGGTGCATTATTATTAGGATATTCCCTTGTATCATGGTTGAGCAAGAAGCAAGGTTCCATTTCCTTATAAACTACAGAAGTTGAATACAATGCGGTTGCCACTTGTTGTACCCAAGTATTGTGGATGATTCAGACACTTGCAGACTTGGAGGTAAAATATACTACACCGATCAATGTGTCAAAGAACCCTATATTTCACTCCAAGACCAAGCATATACCCATCAAGTATCACTTCTTAAGAGAACATGTGATCAACATTGTTGTTTCTTTGCATTATATTCCATCCAAAGATCAGATTGTTGATATCTTCACTAAACTGCTTGCAAAATCTCAGTTTGAGTATCTTCACCAAAAGTTGGGTGTGACCCCATTATCAACCTAAGAGAGTCCATCCTGTCATGGGGAGTATGTGTTGGTTGAATATATGATACCTTTGAAAAGTACTGCAACAGCTTAGGGGGATCATGTTTTCTTTGGTATTGATGTCAAAGGGGGATAAAAGGAGTGGTCCAAATTCTACATTTGGAGGTCCAAGTAGTCTAGTGCATCCTTTGAGGGTTGCCATCAATGCCAAAGGGGGAGATTGTTGGCATGTTTTGTAGGAAAGAGTGTGCTTGTAATTGATGGAGAGAACAGAAGGCAGAGCAGAAGGAAAGGAATCTTAAGCTCAAGAGGAGGAGTGAACAATATGCAAAAATCAAATCTCAAAAGAGATAGCACTTTGTGCTTTCCAGAAGTGCAGCCGAGGTCCAAGAGATGGACTCGCAAGAGGAAAAAATGTCAAGACCTTTGAACATTTAGAAAACCTTCTAAGTCAGAGAGATCAAAAATCTCAGGAGGAAGAACGATAATGGTCGTTGGATCACTAATCCAGGTGGATATCGGTGGCCACCCAACTTTTCCAAATGGCTCAAAACGACTTTCTGACAATTTTGGCAATTTACTATTTTTAGTAGGTTTTAACTTCCGGGGCCATTTTGAGGGCCCAAATGAAGGTTTTTCAGGATCGAGGTTCTCAATTATAGTCAAAGGCATGATTGAGGCCCAAAAATGAATCTCCTCGATGATACCTTTCCAATGAGCTATCACACGCCTCAAATGGAGATCGTATGCAAAAAAGTACGACCCCGGGAAGTTGATGTACTCACTTACTCAATCACCAATCCTGAATACCTGATGACTATTAGATCAATATCCAGTGAAAAGAGGAAATGCAAAGGAGAAGTACAGATCTGATCTATTGGATCTGAGTGCCAAGGATCAATAGTCATTGGATACAGAAATAAATGCATGAAGGTTAAGCCTTTGGATGAGTGTAGGAGAATGGACTTGTCAAAGTCTTGAAGTCCTGTCCATCATCAAGACTGATAGGTGGAACACGATCCTCAACTCTATAGAAAGTCACTTTGAGGATTTTTCAGTTTGAGACTTGAAAAACACGAAGTCCAGAGAGATGGAGAGCCAAAGTAAATGACAACCGTCAGATTAGTTTGAAGTGGAAGGACAAGATAAGCTAGAAAAGAAACATCGCAAAAAGATCGAGTCGTCGATCTGAGAACATGATTGACGAACAAAGTTTAGTTTAGGTCTAAAATTTGCAAGGAGGTTATTGCTCGTGGATTCTCGCTTCGAAAGAATTGGCGACCTGAAAATTTGAAATAACCGAAGTCTTGAAGGCTGAAGTCTCGAAGTGAATGATGATCCACATTAGCAAGACCACATCAGGAAGGACACATGGCACAATCAGAAAATGAAAAGTCTCAAGTTGATTCAACATTTTAGGTATGTGAAAATTACAAATCTGAGTGACACATGGAAACTACTAGGCTCATGACACATCATCAAGTGACGTCACTCTAGGAGTTTTACTTTAGGAGTTTTACCACCAGTAAATACCCTAAGTCCCGAAGTCCTGAATGTCGAAGTCCCAAAGTGGATACGAGTAGTCCGATATGAATATCACTTCGGATGCATTCTCAACCGTTGATCTAGTACAGTGGAAGGACAATGTAAGTGGAAGTGTTAACCGAGAACAAGGAGTTTCCACTGCCTATGACTTGTTCACCAGGTGACCACTCCGGAGGAGAATGAAGCAGTGATCATCTTAAAGTCCTAAGGTGTCAAAGTCACTTATTATTGTTGATTTTGCAGGAGGGTATGTGTCAACATACCCTCTTGTACAATCAACGAAACTCCCGAAGCCCGAAAGGAGAAATTTATCTCGTCCATTGGTTTGGAGGGCCACATGTCACCTCATCATTGAGACTAAGTATCGTGCGTGGACATATGAAAGAAGGAAAGAACAAAAGATAGATCAGAGTCGTTGATCAAAGGAGCATCGCCAACATCGTGAGATCAATGATCTCGTCACATTGTGGGGTCAAAACATGCTCGAGTCTTAATTTTTTTTGAGCGGGCCGTAATTGAAACCATGGTTTTGGAGAAAGGGTACATGGAAACTAGAGGTGGATTGCGGGGAGAAAAGCGGTTGATCCCAAACCACTCTTGGGTGTGCTCGCAATCATTCGCCTACACAAGGATATAGCCTAAGGTCACATGCAACAGGCGGCTAACATGAAGAGAGCTTGTGCCAACAATCATTTGGTCACGAGAGACCATCACCCAAGGTCATATGAAGAAATGGATCTAGCGCTCACAAGACCGAGTTTGGGAAGCACCTTTTGAATAGGCGTTTGGTCACCATCAGTGGTCACATGAAGGAAGAGGATTAGAATCCAAATAAGACAAAGATGACTAGCTGTAACTAACAGAGAAGATGAAGAGTTGTGACTGCCAGAGAAGCCAAGGAATCTTAGGGTAATTCCCACTGATGATGAACACATTCATCATAACTGCTAGAGAAGATGAAGAGTTTCCATGGTGATCATGCAGAGGACTCGACATGTGAAAGATATGTATAACAAATAAGAGGTAGTGATCGGGATTGTGGGTGATGTTGGGGGAAAGACGAGATGCAGTGAACAACCCAAAGGGTAGAATTGTGTCACAGTGAAGAGCAGGAAGAGGTATAGTGCTTAGAATTCATATGGCACACAGAGCATAAAAGGCAGAGGAACAGAAAGCGTAGGTAAGGCGAGAAGGAGGACACTAATGCAGGAAGAACAAAGTAATGTAGCAGAACAATGATGAGACTGGTAAGCCATCGATATTTACTGTATCACTGTAATATATTTCAGTAAGCAAACATTTATCTTTTAGGGTGGTAGGGAGGTGCTAGGGAGGACTGTTTTCCTCAGAGTTTAAAGTGGGTGCTTGAACACAGGGAGTTGTAGCTTCCATCTGGTTGCATCCAGAAAAACCAGGGTGGTAGGGTGGTGCAAGGGAGAACTATTGTTCTATGTTATACAGGTTGGTGCCTATGTGACTGGAAGCTGGTGCTTCCATCCAGTTGGTGCTGGAACACTCAGGGAGTTGGTGCTTCCTTCTAGTGGGTGCTAGAGAAACCAGAGAGTTGGTTATCTTAGCAAGTTGTTGCTTGTAAAACTGAGGTTGTAGCCTCAAGAAGAGTTGGAGCTCATAAGAACGATAATGT
>SNQJ01S0012254.1:46846-58047 GCA_010110895.2 Picea sitchensis | reverse complement strand
GCACTGTGGTGAGTGTGGTACACTGATAACGTAACTACCAGGCGAGAGGGTCGAAAGTTTTCTTAGGTGAAGACATCAAGCTTAGATGCTTTAAACCTAACCTAGCCACTTCTCCTAAAGAGAGTAACGTCTATTTACAGGCAAGTAAAAAAAAAACTTACGCCTAACCCTGTTTTCTAGTTTAAGTTGCGCAAATGTGAATTGTCCTAGACTCACCTTGAAATTTTTTTGGTCGATGTAGATTCAATTATACAGGATGGTTAGGACTCAAGGAAATCAAGGAAGAGGGGCATCGATTCAGACACCGCCAAGACCGCCAGCGCCGTCACCACCATCGCCTGAATTACCTCTCATTCTGGGCTCTTTGGAGGCCATAAATGAGACTTTAAAGGGGCGTCAACCAGTAGGGATTGAAGTGGAACCCCCACCATCTAGAATGGGTAATCCTGAAGTGTCGAGGGATTTAGGGGGAGGACCTCCACCCGAATAAATCACTAGAGAACTGCAAAAGATCAAACTTCTAGAGTTTTCCGGGGGTCGTGCCAGTGAACGTGCCGAGGCATGGTTGGAAGGCATGACAAGGTTTTTTTCCTTAAGGGACTATGCGTTCACTTCAAAGGCGAAGATAGCAATTTTTCAGTTGAAAGAAAGTGCCCTGAACTGGTGGGTAAACCTGGAGAGGTAATTGCACCTTACCCCGGACACCATCTCTTGGAAACTTTTTGAGGAAAGATTCCGAAGGAAATATATACCAGCTTACTATGAGGAATAGAAGGTGGGATCATTTCATGCTATAGTACAGGGAAACAAGACCATAGAAGAATACGAGATCAGGTTTATGGAATTGGTCAAATATGTCTCATACATGGATAATGATCAATGACAGGCAGAATGCTTTATCTATGGGTTAAACCCTAAGATAAGGGCCATGGTACGAATGTGGAAACTATCTTCGGTAGCAGAAGTAGTAGAAAATGCATGTTATGATGAGGAACACATGAACTTAAATGAATGTATGAGGTCGACCTTTCCACATCATCCTGGATTTGTTGGGAAGCCCCCTAGGACCTTCTCCAAGGGAGGGAGCTCCATGCCACCTCCATATGGTAATAGAGTTGCACCAAGGACAATCACCACAGGTATTTCAATGGAAGCGAGTGCAACATCTCATTCATCACAAATGACATAGGTAGGTCCATGACCATCTCAGGGAGAAACTAGTAGGGGCAGGGGTTCCAGGGGAAGGCACTCATTTCAGAGACAGTCACAGAACAATGCGCAGGTTCAATCTTGTGTTACCTGTTGGGGATGTGGAGGACCCCATTACCAGCGTGACTGCCCAGATTTACAATTAAGATTTGTGCATAGATAAGGAAAGGCCCTGATGGGAAGAGCAAGTGGCAGCCACCAGATTTACGCAGCGGTTAATAATTGCCAGGCAGAACATCAATCCACAGTGGTGGAGTCATCAGGTATGCTAAATCATATCAATGTTAAGATTTTATTTGATTCTGGTGCTACAGATAGTTTCATTTCACCATCTGCATTAGAAAAGAGTGGGTTGGCAGCCTACGAGCACGATGACTTTAAACAAGTCGAGATGGCTTCGGGGGAAAAACAAGCGGTAGGACCTAGCATTGATAATTGTATAGTAGACCTAGGAGTGTGTACTACAAGGTTGAAGGTATACGTCATTTCTCTCAGGGCGTATGACCTAATCATTGGAATGGATTGGTTAGAATCCAATTGAGTTATGGTAGATTGTTTCACAAAAAAAGTGCTTTGTGTTGATGACGAAGGAAGGCTAGTAGAGATCCAGGGTGTATGGAGAAAGGTGTCTCTACACTTTATCTCAACTATAAAGGTTAAGAGGTGCATGAGGCAAGGGTGTCGACTGTATGTAGTGGAAGCAGTGAGTGAAAGGAAAGGACCCTCCTTAGATTAGTACCCAGTATTGTCATAGTTTAAAGCTGTTTTTCCGAATGAGTTACCAGGGTTACCTCTTGAGAGGGAGCTTGATTTCACTATTGAGCTAAAACCTGTTGTAGAACCAATTTCCCAAAACTCCATATAGGATGACAACGTCAAAACTTTGTGAGATACATATGCAATTCAAATAGCTACTCGACTTAGCACTAATAAGACCCAGTGTCTCACCTTGGGGTGCAACAATAATTTTTGTGAAGAAGGATGGTTCCTTACGACTGTGCATAGATTACAGGGACTTGAACCATTCTACAGTGAAAAATAGGTACCCAATGCCATGAACAGATGATCTCTTCGATCAGATGAAAGGAGCAGCGATATTCTCAAAGATTGATTTGTGATCAAGGTATCACCAGTTAAGGATTAAGGAAGGCGATATTCCTAAAACTGCCTTTCAAACTCGGTTTGGACATTATGGGTTCGTTGTAGTACCTTTTGGATTGACCAATGTGACAATGGTATTCATGAGCCTCATGAACGGTGTATTCTGGAAGTACTTAGACCATTTTGTAAAAGTCTTTCTAGATTACATCCTCATCTATTCCAAAAACGAAAGAGAGCATGAGGAACACTTGCGAGTGGTGTTGTCCTACCTTAGAGAGAACAAATTGTATGAGAAGTTGTTGAAGTGTTCCTTCTTCCAGAAAGAAATTCATTATTTAGGACATATCATTTCTGGTGAAGGAATCTCTGTCGACCCAAAAAATGTAAAGGCCATTATGGAATGGCCAGTCCCGAAAAATGCTCATGAGGTGAGAAGCTTCATGGGGTTAGTAGGTTATTATCGAAGATTTGTGGAAGGGTTCTCTAAAATAGCGAAACACATCACCACTTCGCACCACAAGGGGGTTAGGTATGAATGGACAGAAGAATGTGATAGTGCATTCATCGAGCTTAAAAGGTTACTAACTAGTGCACCAATTCCATGGGTGGCAGATATGGAAAAATACTTCACAGTCCGCACAGATGCCTCAAAGCAAGGTTTGGAGGCCGTGCTAATCCAGGATGGAGGAGTGATAGCCTATGCATCAATAAAGTTGAAGAAACATGAGGAACTTTACGCTACTCATGATTTAGAGTTGGAAGCAGTAATGATAGCTCTGAAACTTTGGAGGCACTATCTAGTAAAGTGAAACTTTGAGCTCAAAATGGACCATCAAAGCTTAAAACATCTCTTCACTCAAAGGGATCTGAATGTCAGGAAAAGGAGATTGAGTGAGTTCATGAGTGAGTATGATTTTGGAATTTCATGTATCAAGGAAAAAGAGAATGTGGTCACAGATGCCTTGAGTAGGAGGCCACGTGTCTTCTCCTTGGCACCCTTAAAAGTCAATCTGAGGGAACGTGTGTTGACGCAACTCCATGGAGACAGTTATTATTTAAAGTTTACTTCAAACCTCTAGAGTGGGAGGCAATTTGATCAAAAGTATGAAGCATATAGTCTGAAAGCATACATACTATTGAGATATCGAGGAAGGATGTACATCCCCAAAAGTGGATATATTCAAAGCATCATACTAAAGGAAGCCCATAGAGCACTTTATTGTGTGCATCCAGGTGTGAAGAAAATGTATGCAAACACGAGGAAGCTCTTCTTCTGGGTAGGCATGAAGCACGATGTAGTTCATTTTGTCACCAAGTGCCTAGAGTTTCAACAAGTGAAAACCAATCACCATCACCCGGCATGCCTCCTACAGCCACATGATGTTCGTATGTCCAAGTGGGAAGTCATTTCTATGGATTTTGTTGTGGGGTTGTTGCTCACATCTCATAGACACAATGCCATTCTTGTGATAGTTGATAAGTTAACCAAGAGTGCTCATTTTATTCCAATTAGAGACACTTACGATGTCACTGATGTGGCACGCGTGTTTATAAGTGAGGTCATCCGTTTGCATGGGACACCTAAGAAGATCATTTCAGATAGGGACTCCAAATTCACTTCTAGGTTTTGGACAAGTTTGCAGTCAGCGTTGGGGACTTAGTTGAACTTAAGCACAAATAATCATTCTGAAATAGATGGGAAAACTGAGAGAGTAAATCAAGTAATGGAAGACATGCTTAGGATGTAGGTCATGGATAATCAAACCCATTGGGAGAAGTACCTACCTTTGGTGGAGTTCACCTACAATAATAGTTTTCATACCTCCATCGGAATTCCACCCTACGAAGCTCTGTATGGAAGGCCATGCAGAACACCATTGAGTTGGGAAAGATTAGAAGACCGAGTAACAGTTGGGCCATAACTGATTCAAGAGATGGAGGAATAGGTGATTCATATTAGGCAGAGACTAAAGGAAACACATGATAGACAAAAAAGTTATGCAGATGCACACAGGACTGACCGAAGTTATAAAGTGGGAGATCAGGTTTTCATTCGTATCAGGCCTAATAAGAGTACCATACAGTTCGGGAAGGGGACAAAGTTGTCACCTAGAATTATAGGACCATTCAGAATCCAAAAGAAAATTGGACCCGTTGCCTATCATCTCGTGCTACCACCCCACTTGCATAAAAATCATAATGTTTTTCATGTATTTGTTCTACGTCATTATGTTGTTGATGAATCACATAAACTAAATTGGAAGGAATTGCAAGTAGCGGACGCGGGAACCCTCACGGTAGAACCATTATGCATATTGGACCGTAGAGTCTGACAGCTCAGCAATTGTCCGGTAGACCAAGTTAAGGTCCAATGGGACAAATATAGTCCATGATCTGCTACTTGGGAGGATGCCGAGACATTACAACCGGATTATCCCTCACTTTTTTTACCACCTCGAGAATATGTTTCGCGAAGTTTGGGTGTATGTAACACCACCTTTTGACTTAGACAGCCAGGATTACCTGAGGCCTAAACACCTTTATTTTCTATTCACAGTAAAACTATTAAATGACACACTTGAACTTTTAAGACGTATGAACCTTTATGAATGTTTAAATGTTATTGATGATGGATATGATACGATCTACTATGCGAATGTAAATTCTATGAATGTTTAATTGTTATTGATGATGTTGGATATGATGCTATATATTGTGTGAATGAGAATCCTATGAAGGTTTAAATGCTATTTGAATGATGTTGGATATGATGCAATCTATTATGTAAATGATAATTTTATGAATGGGTAACGTTAATTGAATTATAGGACATTATAATATCTATTTCTAACTTGAAAACTTTGATGTTAAAGTTGTTGGTACGCGGATAACGAATTGAAATTATGGTTGTATGCAATTGCATGATGATAATGCATAGAAATGTATGAGTTTGTGTTATAGACTAATCTGCAGGTTATGGGCTATGAAATAGTCAAGGGATAATGATGATGAAAGTAGATGTCATGACCACTGGCCGAGAAACAATATGGTATGAATCTTTGTATGTGAAATTATATTGGTTTGGATACATTGCTATGATATGTGGACCAATGCAGGATTTCAGGAGGTGAAACTGCCCAAAACTGAATAAACGATGACACACGGAGGGTTGAGGAGATTGGCCCAAAGCTAGGACTCTTGATGACAAACTCCCGACAACCCGATGCCACTATATATTCCATTATAGGGGGTGGACCCTAGTCATGATTAGGAAGGGTGGAGGCATTTACCACTGTGTATCCTTTGAAACATGGAGTCATGGGAGGGCGGTGCTAGATCATGCTCCCCTAGATGTGTGATGATGACTATGGGAGTTGCACGCTGGGAAGCTTGGTCAAGATAGTGACACTTCAGCTTACGGGTTCTATTTGGAGTTAAGACAATATAGTTGGCCAGCTCAAGATAGTCAATAATAGAGGGAAGGATAGGAATGGAAGATGGAAGTAAGTTAGGAGGAAGGATGAAGCGAGAAATAGTTGAGAGTGTATGGAGATTTGTCTTATGAGGTGGAATTTATTGTTTTCCTTACGAAAAGAAAAATTGTATATATGAATATTCCTTAGTGCATTAACTAAACTACAATTGTCTAAATAGCATTGTTGAGATAGATAATTGTAATTAAAGCGATTTCACAAACATTTGATTGGTTTGTGTCTTTTATAAAAGATGAATAGTCTTGTTGAATGGATTGGATGCAGACAAAAATTACTATAGAGATGAAAGTAGTTATTGTTATTGGTACATGCATGAGACTTGTATGTACTATCTACACATGCATTTCTTACGCATGTACACTAGTATGTATGAGTTTTTCTTGGCTTACTTACCACTATGTAATGTAGGTTATTTGTTATGAAGGTGTGAACCTTGTGTCTTTTCCATAGCCATCATAAAAATACTACTTTAACCCGGAACCGAAGTTTCTTGAAGGGGGAGTGTATGTAACAACCCTAGTTAAATAATTAATTGTCATAGTTAAATAAGCATTTTAAGTATAATGGATTTAATTAATTAATTAATTAATTATCCCAAATTATTAATTGTTTAATGTATATTAATTAATTGATTAATTAATTAATTAATTGGTATTTAAGGTTGCATTTAATTTATAAAGAAACTGTGAGGACCAGATGGTTGGCATTAAATGGAGGGATAGGTGGATGGCATTGAATGAAGAGAGGAGTCGGTGAATGGGAAGGAGGACATGATGGGGGAGCCACAAAAAACATTCGAGGGGGGGGACTTTTGATTTTGGGGGTAGGGAGAATTTTTGGGATATTAGGAGACTATATTGGAGTATTTTTTCAGGGGAGGGCTGGAAAAGCTGTATTTACAGTTTTGGCTTGAGGAATTTGGTGGAATGTTACAGGAGAGCATCATTCTTTGGGAGTTTGGAGGCTCGGGGGCAGGAATCATACAGAATCCACAGGCTAGGGAGTTGGGAGAGGCTACTGTTCCTAGATATAGGCTGGGAGGAAAGAGTTCTTTTTGGGAAGTTACAAGCAATCAACAACACTGAAAGACATACCACTGCTAAGAGGTGTCTTTTAATTATTAATTTTGTTAAGGATGAAAGTTATGATATGAATTTGTGTATGAAAATGTGTAATATGTTGTGTAGTCTATTTATAATTATTTATGACTATATGAACTGTAAAATTTTAGAATTTATTGTTTAAACTAATTAATTGGTATTTCTCTATCTAAATTTATGTTTTATAAGGCTCTGTTGGAGGAGACCTTTATAGAAAAGGAAGAATAAGATCTTCCTAAATCATGGAAAATATGTTGTGGAGATATTGAAGATGTTCAGGATGTTGGAGTGTAAACCGATGGCTACACCAATGGCATCAAATATGAATTTTCTATATGATACGAATTTAGAGGTTTTGGATGCTACATTATACAAAGAGATGAATTGGATCATTGATGTATTTGACAAATAGATGACCAGATATATGTTTTGTTATGAACACACTGAGTCAATACATGGTTGACCCCAAATGTATTCACTAATTACAATAAAACATGTGATGAGGTACCTTAAAAGATACAGTGGATTATGGAGCTCATGTATGTTGGCAGAGCGGTGAGAGATCCAGTCTACTTGGATATTTAGATTCAGATTAAGTTGCTAGTGTGGAAAACTAGAAAAGTACATTGGGATGTGAAACAACTTTGGGATATGATATGATTTCATGGATCCATAAGAAGCAGTCATGTAACCTTTCGGTACAAGCCCGAGGGAAAAGTATGTGGCAAATTACCTTAAGCGTGTGGCTTTGGGAAATTGTTGACTATATTACAGCATTCCATATTAGATGGGTATTTTGTATCTTGTGTGGCAAAGTTGC
This sequence comes from Picea sitchensis, assembly GCA_010110895.2. Classification (NCBI taxonomy): domain Eukaryota; kingdom Viridiplantae; phylum Streptophyta; class Pinopsida; order Pinales; family Pinaceae; genus Picea; species Picea sitchensis. Next base: position 50,323 of record SNQJ01S0012254.1, on the reverse strand, counting down.
TTATAAAGTTGTTAGGCCGGTGTTTCATGATAGGTGAAGCATATCGAGCAGGGTATATTTAACCATGGATATGGTCGCGAGAAGCTACTTGATGAGGAGAAAAACCAATATGTGGCTATTGATGAAGCCCGAAGTTAGGATGTCTTGTCGAAGCCATTGTCAAGAACAAAAGTTGAGTGCCGAGGGGGATAATCTCGGTGTAGTCCCTCTTGAGGAGGGATGACATGTTGTAACTATTGGAGAGCTACTTACAGGTCCTATATGCATGTTGAAGAGACAAGATACATATGTTATTGCAGGGTATTGGATGTCATGCGTAAGATATCCAATTTTTATGTGGGAATTTGGATAGTCTCATGATGACATGTTGTAGCTATTTGAGAAATACTGCTGACCTGGATACATATTGTGAAGTCACTATGTATTTCATGTGATGTGTATAGATTCGTGTGTCTGACATTCAATGGTAATGAGCTTGTGTGGATGGCGACAATGTTAAGAGTTTGTGCAGATGAAATACTCCCTCATCAAGGGGTGTTGAGATTTTATGTAATTTTAGAAGTTATTCCTAAGTGTAATTTTATTGGTTATTCCTAAGTGTAATGGAAAGAGTTTATTGATAAGTCATGTATTTTTAGGTCTTTTAGAGTATAAATAGAGTTTATATTGAGTCATTTTGATCATTCATTTGAATATAAATTCAAGAGAGTAGTGCGCAATTATCCATGAGGCTATTCTTGGTTCATGTTTGGGTCTATTTGGACTTGATTTCGTGAAAGACATGGTATGGCGTTGCACATATTAGAGGAATGTATACTGATGAAAGTTTGTAGGGTTTTCTCCGCCTGGGGGGTTTCCCTAAGGATATATCTTATTGTTTTGTGGATATCTATCTTTGAGTTCTGAAAATTCTTTGCATATTAAATAACAATAAAAGAATATAATACATTAGTTTTGAAAAAAAAAAAAAAGAAATCAACATGTTTCCAATGAAGTAAAAAGGGCTCAAAAGCAAGAACAACCTTTGCAAACCTAGTTGATGAAGACACTCCCTAAACAATGAAGCTTGATCACAGAAATCTTTACTTGAGAATGAAGATCATAGAGCTGGGAAGGATGAAGCAAGGATGGGTGGTAAACCAAAGGGGATCACAACTAGGAGAAAGTTTGCAAACTCAAAGGATAAATATAAATGAGTGATAAATGACAAATTCTCAATCAAAAAAAATTCAAATACATACAGAGTGCTGAATTAAAACCTCTCCAAAGGAGATTTGAGAGAAAAGCAGGGGAAAGCTTAGAGAAAATCACCTAAAAAGGGAAGTCGACACCTCATATCATCAAAGAGATAGATCATTATGGAATCCTATAAAAGGCTTAAGGGATCACCAATCATCTAAGTGGCACCCATGTATGGACTGCAGGGGAGCACCAATCATGTTATTGGCACTCTTGTGTGAACTGCAGGGGAGTGTCAGTTTCTAGAAAGTTAAAAAATGGCTTCTAACAACTCAAACTCAGAGAGGCAGGTCAGTAGCTCTGTGAAATAATCGTGAGAATATGGAAGGAAATATATATATCATAATTAAGAATTAGCTTGAGCAATATCTAATCACAAGCAAGGGATCTAAGACAAAAAAGAAGAAAAACTAGTTAAAGTCCTTCCCCAACAGAGTCACCATTTTTTTGTTGAGAGAAATCTTACCCCACAAACATGATAAGCTCCCTTTTGGATAGAGACCCCTATCTTTGGTCTAAATACAGAAGTGAACAAGTGGTTAATACTTTCCCTATATATCTACTCAATCAATCCAAAGAGAAGAGAAGAGAAAGGAATATGGTGCACCTTGGCCTTTGATGCTTCTCCCTGCGTTACTCAATATCGACGGTTGATCTCAAGCTCCTCAATGCAACTAAAATCTTACAAAGACTATAAAATGAATTCTTCTTCCTACTCTAGATGATTTTATAAAGCATATTTATCTATGAATATTGAAACAAGAATAATCAAGAAAATGTAGAAAACGTGAACTTGAAGGGAATAGGGCAAGTTGATATTAATTGAAAATCAAAAGAAGGCACTTACAAAGCATAATTGATGATACTGAGACACTTCTCCAATTTCTCCTCGTCTAACCTTTTCATGAATATTGACATCAAAATGTTGATGCTTCCTCCATAATCAAAGGTTTAATAATTAGACAAAGCAAATATATCTATGAATACTGAAACGACAATAGACAAGCAAATGTAGAACACACGAACTTGAAGGGAATAGGCCAAGTTGATATTAATTGAAAATCCAAAGAAGGCACTTACAAAGCATGATTGACGATGCAGACACTTCTCCAATTTCTCCTCGTCTAACCTTTTCATGAATATTGACATCAAAATGTTGATGCTTCCTCCATAATCAAAGGTTTGATACCTCAAATCTCCCCCCCACACCTTGGAAACACCCTCAATATATAGGCTTTGAGAGGTGCAACCACCATGAGAAAATGAATGATATGGTTGAGGATATGGCTCATTAAGTTGGGATTTGTATCCTAAGATAGAGCCATAACATAAGGGTCAAACACAACCAACCTCATCTAAAGAGATCTGGCCCTTAGGAAAAGGTGGGAGATCCCTTGATTTCAATTAACTAGACTGGCGCTCCCACAGAGTTGAACATAGGGCTCCATCCTATAAAGTGGCGCTCCCCTAACATGGCAAGGAGGTGCCACTCCATGAAGTGGCACTCCCCCAACATGGCTAGGGGGGCAACACCCTTCATAAATTCCCAAAAAGCGGGCGATTTTCCAAGAAAAAGGTGTGTTTTTAGCCTTGAAATGATGGGTTTCTTCCTCCAATATGACTTACGAGTCATGGAAAATGTATTTCATGGTGTCAAGGGGTTGTGACACTCAACAAATTGAACGCGACACTAGGTAAGGTGCATATGACACGTGTGACAGTGCATGTGACACTTAACAAGGTGCATACGCCACTTTGCGACACTTGTGACACTAAGGGTGCAAAAACCAAGGGTGACATTTTAGTGTGTAACATTTAGGAGAACCCATTTCGCAGTTTGTGAAGCTTATGAATGTATTTTATGGTAAAGAAAACAAAAATTATGAAGTAGTGTAGACATTAAAATTTGAAAGGGAAATGTGAGATCAAAAAATGATAGATTTTGTATAGATGACACTTCATCAATGATTGGGAATGAAAATGGACTTGTTCTTGAAAAAATATGTGCCACATTTGATATCTGTTCATAGAAATTCTAATCGAGAGGCATTGGCATCATCAAATACTTCAAGAATATTTCCTAAGTTATTTTTTGTTGATAAATTTTCAAAAAAAAAAATCCTTGGGTGCAATATTCCACTAAAATAAATAATGAACTTGCTACATTACAATAAATAATGAACTTGCTGAATTTTAATTTATTAAAAGAAAACTTAACGTATTGAAGGAGGGAACCAT
>SNQJ01S0012254.1:33958-46796 GCA_010110895.2 Picea sitchensis | reverse complement strand
AATTTTAATTTATTAAAAGAAAACTTAACGTATTGAAGGAGGGAACCATTAAGGAGAAGGGGATAAGGTGGTTGGCATTAAATGGAGGGATAAGGTGGATGGCATTGAATGAAGGGAGGAGGCGGTGATCGGGAAGGAGGATATGAAGGGGAAAAGACATTTGAGGGGGGGACTTTTGGATTTTGGGGGCAGGGAGAATTTTTGGGATATTAGGAGACTGTATTGGAGCATTTTTTCAGGGGAGGGATTGGAAAACTGTATTTTTGGTTTTTGGCTTGAATAATTTGGTGGAATGTTATAAGGGAGCATCTGTTGCTAGGATTTTTGGGCTCGGGGGCTAGGAATCCTTACGGAATCCTGGAGCTAGGGAGTTGGAGAGTCTTTGTTCCTGGTTGGCTAGGAGGAAAAGGTTCGGTTTTGGAAAGTTGAAAGTAGTCAACAACAACAGGAAAGAAAGGGACATACTCCTCCTTCAAAATGTATTCTTTTGGTATAAATTTTGTTAAGGATGAAATTTATGATATGAATTTATGTATGAAAATGTGTAATATGTTGTGTAGTCTATTTATGATTATTTATGACTATATGAACTGTAAAATTTTAGAATTTATTGTTTAAACTAATTAATTGGTATTTCTCTATCTAAATTTATGTTTTATAAGGATCTGTTGGAAGAGACCTTACAGAAAAGGAAGAATGAGATCTTCCTAAATCATGGAAAATATGTTGTGGAGATATTGAAGATGTTCAGGATGTTGGAGTGTAAACCAATGGCTACACCAATGGCATCAAATATGAATTTTCTATATGATACAAATTTAGAGGTTTTGGATGCTACATTATACAAGCAGAAGATTGGATCATTGATGTATTTGACAAATAGATGACCAGATATATGTTTTGTTGTGAACACCCTGAGTCAGTACATGGTTGACCCCAAATGTGTTCACCTGATTACAATAAAACATGTGATCAGGTACCTTAAAGGTATAGTGGATTATGGGCTCATGTATGTTGTAGACAGTGAGATCAATCTACTTGGATTTTTGGATTCAGATTGGGTTGGTAGTGTTTGAAACTAGAAAAGTACATTAGGATGTATCTTAACTTTGGGATCTGATATGATTTCATGGATCCATAAGAATAAGTCATGTGTAACAATCAGTAAAACTGAGGAAAAGTACGTGGAAGCAAGTTGCAAAGCAGTGTGTATTTGGAAATTGTTGACTAGATTATTCCATATTGCGATGGAGGTGACCTGTATCTTGTGTGACAACAAAAGTTGTATAAAGTTGTCAGAGAACCTGGTGTTTCATGATAGATCGAAGCATATCGAAATAAGGTATCACTATATCATGGATATGGTGTAGAAGCTAGCAGTGAGGCTCCAATATGTGGCTATTGATGAGCAAGTTGCAGATGTGCTGACAAAGTGATTGTCAAGGACAAAGTTTGAGTACTTCAGGGATAAGCTTGGTGTAGTCCCTCTTCAGAGGGATGACATGTTATAGCTATTGGAGATCTTCCCACCGGTCCTGGATGCATGTTGAAGAGACAAGATACATATGTTATTGCAGGGTACTAGATGTCATACATAAGATATCTAAGTTTTCCATGGGAAACTGGATAGTCTCATGATGACATGTTGTAGCTATTTGAGAGCTACCCACTGGCCCTGGATACATATTGTGAAGTCACTATGGATTTCATGTGATGTATAGATTCATGTGTCTGACATTCAATGGTCATGAGCTCGTGTGGATGGAGACAGTGTTAGAGTTTGTGCCCGATAAACTACTTTCCTCATCAAGAGGGAGTGTTGAGATTTTATGTAATTTTAGAAGTTATTCCTAAGCAGGGATGATTTTAAGGATGGAAATTTATTTTAAAATTTAGAAACCTTGGCGAATCTTACTAATCCTTCATATGCTAACTATAAAAGATTGGTGATTTTTTTGTAAAAATATTCAAATTTCTAAGTATTTTATGTAGTTTTTATAAAATTTTGGCAATTTTTTAGGTAAAATAATTTTATCCTATAGAATTTGGGCGAATCATTTTTAAAATAGCGAATCTCGTTTTTGGAAAAACCATAGAAAATTAGCCCATGAGCGAAATTTAGCCCCTAAAATCATCCCTGTTCCTAAGTGTAATTTTATTGGTTATTCCTAAGTGTAATGGAAATAGTTTATTGATAAGTCATGTATTTTAGGTCTTTTAGAGTATAAATAGAGTTTATATTGAGAAATTTTGATCATTCATTTGAATATAAGTACAAGAGAGTAGTGCGCAATTATCCATGAGGCTATTCTTGGTTCATGTTTGGGTCTCTTTGGTATTGATTTCGTGAAAGAGAATTTTATGACGTTGCACATGTTAGAGGAATCTGTACTGAGGAAAGTTTGTAGGGTTTTCTCCTCCTTAAGGGTTTCCCTAAGGATATATCTTATTGTTCTGTGGATATCTATCTTTCAGTTGTGATTCTTTTGCATATTAAATAACAATAAAAGAATATAATACATTAATTTTTGAAAAAACAAAAAGAAATCAAGAAGATGTTTCAATGAAAACAAAAAGGGCTCAAAAGAAAACAACCCTTACAAACCCTAGTTGATGAACACTCCTAAACAATTAAGCAACCTGAAATCTTTGTGAGACGAAGATCATAGAACTGGAAGGAAGGATGAAGCAAGGGATCGTGTTAACCCAAGGGGATCACAACTAGGAGAATATCGCAAACTCAAAGAAGAAAAATAAATGAGTGATAAATGACAAATTTAAAGACAATACAAGAGTCTTTGGAGTAAAAACCTCTCAAAAACGGACTGAGAAAAACAGGGAACAAACAAGAAAAATCACCTAAAAAAGGAGATTGGCACCTCTATTCTCAAAGAGAGATCATTATGGCATCCCATAAAAGGCTTAAGGGAGCACCAATAATCTAAGTGGCACCCCTGTATGTACTGCAGGGGAGCACGAATCATGTTAATGGCTCTCTCGTGTGAACTGCAGGGTAGTGTCAGTTTCTAAAAAGTTCAAAAATGGCTTCTAACAACTCAAACTCAATAGAGAGACATTCAATGGCTCTGTAAAATAATCAATGATGAATATGGAAGGGGAAATATATAAGAATTAAGCATTAAACGAGAAATATCTAATCAGAAGCATGGGATCTAAGACAAAAAAGAAGAAAAACTAGTTAAAGTCCTTCCCCAATGGAGTCACCATTTTTTTGTTGTGAGAAATCTTACCCCACACACATGATAAGCTCCCTTTTGGACCAAGACTCCTATCTTTGGTCCAATTAAAGAAGTGAACATGTGGTTACTACTTGCCCTATATATCTAACTCAATCAATCAAGAAAAAGAGAAGAAGAAGAATGTGGTGCACCTTATTGTGATGCTTCTCCTCGTTGCTCCAATATCGATGGTTGATCTCCAAGATCCTCAACACAACTAAAGTCTTGGAAAGACTAGAAAATGAACTCTTCTTCCTAGTCTAGATGATTAGACAAAGCAAATATATCTATGAATACTGAAACGACAATAGACCAACAGATGTAGAACACACGAACTTGAAGGGAATAGGCCAAGTTGATATTAATTGAAAATCAAAAGAAGGCACTTACAAAGCATGATTGACGATGCAGACACTTCTCCAACTTCTCCTCGTCTAACCTTTGCATGAATATTGACATCAAAATGTTGATGCTTCCTCCATAATCAAAGGCTTGATACCTCAAATCTTCCCCCCACACCTTCGAAACACCCTCAATATATAGGCTTTGAGAGGTGCAACCACCATGAGAAAATGAAGGATATGGTTGAGGATATGGATCATTAAGTTGGGATTTGGATCCTAAGATAGAGCCATAACATAGGGGTCAAACATAACCAACCTCATCCAAAGAGATTTGGCCCTTAGGAAAAGGTGGGAGATCCCTTGATTTCAACCAACTAGACTGGCACTCCCCCAGAGTTGAACATAGGGTTCCATCCTATAAAGTGGGGCTACCCTAACATGGCAAGGAGGTGCCACTCCATGAAGTGGCACTTCCCCAGCATGGCTAGGGGGGCACCACCCTTCATAAATTCCTAAATAGCAGTCGATTTTCCAAGAAAAAGGTGTGTTTTCGGCCTTGAAATGATGGGTTTCTTCCTCCAGTATGACTTAGGAGTCATGGCAAATGTATTTCATGGTGTCAAGGGGTTGTGAAACTCAACAAATTGAACACGACACTAGGTAAGGTGCATATGACACTTGTGCCAGTGCATGCGACACTTAACAAGGTGCATACGTCACTTTGCGACATTTGTGACACTAAGGGTGCAAAACTCAAGCGTGACATTTTGGTGTGTAACATTTAGGAGAACCCATTTCGCAGTTTGTGAAGCTTATCAATGTATTTTATGGTAAAGAAAACAAAAATTATGAAGTAATGTAGACATTAAAATTTGAAAGGGAAATGTGAGATAAAAAAATGATAGATTTTGTATAGATGAAACTTCATCAATGATTGGGGATGAAAATGGACTTGTTAGTTGAAAAAATATGTGCCACATTTGATATCTGTTCATAGAAATTCTAATCGAGAGGCATTGGCATCATAAAATGCTTCAATAATATTTCCTAAGTTATTGTTTGTTGATAAATTTTCAAAAAAAAAAATCCTTGGGTGCAACATTCCACTAAAATAAATAATGAACTTGCTACATTACAATAAACAATGGAGCTTGAAACTCTCCATTATCTTCAAATTCATGGAGTTAGGTTGTTATCTTAGGAATTTTTTTTGAAGGACTAACAAGATTGATACCAACTATATTATTCTTATAGAAAAGACAAAAGAATGGCTCCTAGTATGATAATAGAGCAATATTTTTTCTATACAGTTTCACTTACTTATGCTTGCTGAAGTAATGTGTGGGATAAACAAGTTAAACAAAAACATTTAAGAGGAGCACATTGATATCACTTCTCTTGGGACAACTATTGATGTCATTATCAACACTCTGCAGAGATTATTTTTGAAATGTAATATATTTCCAAATGGTGCTTACTACATATCCAATTCTTTAGAGGCATCTAAATTGGGTTATGTGGAAATCAATGATAAAGACAAAATCGTTCATAAACATGATTTGTTTTGCACAACAATTTCAAAGATTCACAATGACCATGCTAATACATATAAAACTTGCATTGATGGTTTACTAGAGAGTTGTAAGCAACTCATGATGAAATATGTTCAAAATGTTCTAGATTGCAAGAAACAATTTTTCGGAACTTTCTACTTTCAATATTGTGAAGTTATTTAGTGTATACTATTATTCACATGATGTTATTACTGATGATAATAACTCAATTTGTTAGCTTGGGATACTTCTTCAACATTTACAATGTACATCATGTGACGAAAGTGTTGATATGCCTTCATTTGATATTGCAGCTTGTAAAAGTGAATTGCATGAATTTATTGATACATTTTGTTCATGTTCTAAATATACTTGATTAGTTTCTTATATTTTTTCTAAATATGTTAAAATTATATACGGGATATACGATTTAGCGTTCATGACTAACATATAATGGTTAAGAACACGTGTTTCCTCCTCATAGATCTGATTCAAATCTAGAGAAAAAAACATTGATATCACTTCTCTTGAAACAACTATTCATTTCTTTACCAACCAGAAAATTATTCTTAAAATATAATATAATAAAAACTTTAGACTAAGGTATGATGGTTTTAAAATTGGACGAGTTCTGGTATTCCATTTTTCGCCTCCTCGATCTTGGGATGTGTGTAGAGGGTGACTCGTTGTGTCAATATGTCAAAGTAATGGTTGAAAGCACGTTCTCAGGTAATTTATAATTTTTAAAAATTTAAATTTAATATTATTTTACAATAAAATTTTGTTAAAATAAAAAAGTACAGGAAAGTGAGGCGTTGTGTGCATGGATGAAATTTGATGGGAAAATTTATTGTTATGGATCAATTTATCTGTCAAATATAATTAAATAAACCATCCACTTCCATCCTTAAAATGGGCAGAATGAACATTATAATACTGAACATTATAATAGTCGAAACAAATTTGACGAGCTTTCCACGTTTGAAATTCTGACTCTGGTTGTTTCAATATGTGAGTGATGACGTAGCAAGCACGTTCTCAAGTCAATCATAATTTTTTAAAATTTTAGTTTAATATTATTTTATGATTAAAAAAAAATTTAGTTTAATATTATTTTACAATTAAAACTTAAAAAATATCTGTGCAGAGGGTGACGCATTGTGTCAATACGTCATTGGTGTCGTTCAAAGCACGTTTTCAAGTCAATCATAATTTTTAAAAAAATTAATTTTATATTATTTTACAATTAAATTTTGGAAGAAAATAAAAAAAGGATGTGAGTGGAAGGTGACGCGTTGTGTCAATACGTCAAAGTAATGACATATTCATGTCGTTCGAAGCACGTTCTCAAGTCAATCATAATTTAATTTCTTTTTTAATTTAATACTGTTTTATAATTAGATTTTGAAATGTGTTCTTAAATCATTATAAGATGGTTATACATATATTTTTCCTAACTAATAATAGTGAATATAATTTTCAATGGATTATAGGATTACATTATTGTTTTATAATTAGATTTTGAAATGTGTTCTTAAATCATTATAAGATGGTTATACATATATTTTTATATAATTTTCAATGGATTATAGAATTATGTTATAATGAATGTAATTAATTTTATTAAAAAATTTAAGAGTCTTTAAATTTATATGTATAATAAATAGACAAATTGTCATAGTATATAGAAAAATTTAAAAGCTATTTTCTCAATAATATAATATACATATATAATATTTTAGCCAATTTTTTTTTATTGAATTATACAATCTTGTAAAATCTTAAGGAATCTTTTATTAAATTACGAAATCTTGGCAAATCTTTCAATGAATTATAAAACTTTGTAAAGTCTTGATAAATTTTTTATTAAGTTATAAGCGATTGTGATGTTTATATAAAAATAAGAAAATATATTAATTGAAGTGTAATATACTCATTTTACATGTTTGGAAAAAAGAACATAATTTTTCTCTTTAGATAAAATGTAGAGATGCTTTAAAAAATGTTTCCAATATATAAATCAAAGTGTGAAACTCATTTAGCCAACTACACTTGTTATACAATCATTTTTCACAAATTATGCAGAACCTAACCATTCCCCTCAATACCAAATATAGATACAAATAAACTAGTTGTTTGAAGCATTATCTAAAATAAAAAACTCAGGAATCTCTGCCTCAACATGCTCAACAACTTCAATGGATGGTTGTAGTGCATCCGCATTAGACTTCTGAGCATGGATCTTCAACAAGGTTTGCAATTCCACTAATTTGACAGTGAGTTAATATGGATCTATGTTAATTTCATTACATGTCATTCATATGACTAAATTTATCTTACATGAAATTCATTTTCTTTGTTCTAACTTAACTTACACGAAACCCACTTTCATTTTTCTCTTTGTCTTCCTTTTCTTACAAAATTATTCCCCAATCTTGTTCCATCATGAAAAATTGAGTTAGATAAGGAACATCCCCATGTGAACATTCACACAATCTATTATTTCCATTCTTAGAGAGTTTTCTAGGAGCCTTAAGGAATTGGCTTGTGTTGTTAGCTCTCATACATTGTCAACTTCACAAGCCACTAACTTCTCATACCTTCACCCTTCTATACCTCTCTATATTATATCAAAGTCTTATAGTTCTTCATTGCCTTGAGATCTACCTAGCAATTCTTAGAGACTCCTTGAGTAGTGTTTACTTGTAAATTTGGGAATATCTATTTTTTTCTTATGTCTCTTGATTTTTTTTTAACTCGAATGTGTTGTGGTATGCATATGAGTTTTTTGAAAGTGGTCCCTTTCCCAATGCTTGTTTATTATTTAGTTTTTTCAAAAAGATACAACATGAGGAAGTGACTTTGTGAAGACATAAGACACCTATTTTTCTATCAATGGAAACCTCATGCTCATCAATGAATTCAACTCACATTGGTTAAAGGCTATAGAAATATATCAAGCACAAAAAGAAACGGTTACCTTTGTTTTTGAGCAAGCTACAACTCATGGGATCAATGTTGCAAGGACTTGGGCCTTCAATGATGAAAATTATGAGGCATTGTATACTTCTCCTAGTTGAAATAATGAACAAGTTGTTTAGGTCCCACCCATGGGGCCTTGGATACATCAAGCATTCAATACCTTCACTCATTTTTTTCTGATTTTTTGTATTTGGCGCTTAGTTATGTCATATTAAGCAGAACATGAATATACCAGAAATTACCAACAAAATAAAAAAAATGTAGATAATAAAACACCAAAATGATACCTATATTGAAATGGGAGAAATGTTCACTTTCCTCTTCAAGGGGGAAATGATCCAGGTGGATATTGGTGGCCACCCACCTGTTCCAAATTCCAATTGGCTCATCTTGACACTTTTCATTTCAGCTCGTTTCTCTGTAATGGGGACACTTCTTTGTAATTATGGGTTTTTCACTTCTGAGGCTGTCTTGAATACCTACACAACATCCAGGTGGATATTGGTGGCTGTCCATCTTGTCCAACTGGCCTATTTTGTCAGTTTTCATCTCAGTACATCTTTTTGTCCTTCCGGGGCCGTTTTGAGGCCCTAAACAACAATTTTTGGGCTTGCCACAGTCAAACTGATGATGGAGTGAAATTTTGATGGCATAATGTGTAGTTCTCAAAAATACCTTTCCAACGGACCAACACAAGCCTAAAACATAGATCGTATGCAAAAGTTACAGCCCCGAGAAGTTGATGTACTAACGTACCTAAATGAGCCCACTTAAATTTTGGCACTTCATCTCCTAGGGTTAGGTTTTTGGATGTCTAGGGTTTTGTCATTCATGTTTATTGTAAAAAGGCATTCAGAGCCTCATTGTACTCATCTTCTTGTGAATGAGTTTATCTGTCACATCTCTTCTCAGAGATAAAGCTGCCTCCATTCTAGCGAGTCTTTCACTATGTATTTTTATAGTCTCTCTAGATTTCTTTCATTAATAGAAATTAGGTGTATTTATTTGACGAGATTTATGTGTATTTCATTGTAATATCTCTTCTTTCATTTCGTTCTAAAAACAATCCAGATCAGGAAACCTCAAGCAAAGAAACGCTCTATTACAATAATTCACAAGATAAAACTTTCTCATGCCTCCTACTCCTATTTATACTAATTCTATCTTTTAAAGAAAATTATGGATGAAGATCTTTCTAGAATCGAAAGCTTCTATTAGGTATTCTTACATTGAGTTGTTCATATTTATAAAATAGGGCTTATTAACTAATGCCGGCCTTTATTACATATAAAACATATTATCGTATATATGTGAGGGGTTAGGGAGGTTAGGTCCCTAACATATTGTAAGTGACAAAGATCCAATTTTTGCTGAAATTTTTGCACTAAATTATTTTATTGTTTGGGTACTCAATTGGCTCACAACTCATCTTACCATCTTCAATCTGATGGCAAAACTAAGTTTGTGAATAAAAGTCTAGAAGGATATCTTCATTTCTTTGCATATGATAGATAAACACAATGGGTCAAGTGGTTTCCCTTGGCAGTATGGCGGTACAACACATCCTTCCATACTTCATAAAAAGTGTCCCCATTTTTGGCACTTTATGGATATCATCCTCCATCAATTACATCACCTTTGAAAGAGAATACAAAGTTTCAAGCAGTGGAGGACCACATAGGGAACCAACAAGAGGTTCTCAACTATTGAAGGACAAATTGGTTATGGCACAAAATAGGATGAAACAAATAGATAAGCATCACAGTGAAAGGGAAATTGAAGTTGGGGATTGTATATTTATGAGGCTACAACCATACAAACAGATGTCCCTCAAGTAGAAAAAGAAGGACAATAAATTAACACTTAGATATTATGGCCCCTATAATGTTTTGCAAAGGATTGAAAGTATGGATTACAAATTGGAGTTGCCTCCATCTTCATGTTTACATCCAGTATTCCATGTTTCATGCTCAAAGAAGGTCATCGACAACAAGATATCAATCTAAACTATTTTACCAGAAATTAATGAAGAAGGCAAAATCATACTTGATCCAAAATCAATCTTTGAAACAAGGATTAAGGAGCCAAGAAATCTAGCAATTATAGAGTACCTCATGAAACAAAAAAACCTACTAGTGGGAGAGGTGACATAGGAAGATGATTTATTGTTGCAAAAGCACCAATGGTTAGTCAAGTGTTGAGGAAAACACTTGTTTGAAGAGTTGGGGCATGCTCATCCCTAGACAAAGCCCCATGTTATGTATAAAACCCCTTATTAGGCCCTATATATTGAATTATTACATTTATAGTGTTATATGTGTAGGTTTGTGACTTGGATATATTGTAAAATGAGATTTCTCCTTTGAAATGGATTTTATTCACTAACTTTTTATCATTTTTTAAGGGATTGGATCATAACAACATTTATAGATATTACAACAATTCACTATATTTTTATAAAAAAACATGCATTTATTCATGGAAAAAGAGATTTAGTAAGAATTTCCTATATAAATATCCAAAAATATCGTGTGGATTTTGTATGTATTGAAGCAATTTCCCTCTCATCCTCCTATTTAACTTGTTTCACGCATTCATTTCAATAAAATTTTATTGTGTTGTTATTTTTCAAATCATTAATAACCCAATAAATATGAGATTCCAAGAAATTAAAATAAAAAATCATTTAACCACCTATACAAGTAGCAACTATGTGTTTTGTGTCATTCTATGTAAGTAATAAATGAATCCCACTTTAACCTTGTTTGTATTCCTCATTGTTTAACTATACAGTGGTGATATATCAAGCAAATAAAATCCTAGATGTTTAATTTGTCTCTTCTACTTAAAGAATAATTTTTTTTATGTTTTATGAAACCAAGTTATCTTTGAGTTATTATTGTAAATATGGACTCATGGATAATAAGATTTATCTTAATTTTCAATGAATAAACATAAAAAACTATTAAAATAAATAGAAACCGAATATTCTTCGGATGCCTAATTTATATTATTATTGAATTATAATTATTATGGTCTATTTTCTAACTATTTTTATTATTACATTTCTCTATGTTTAAAAATTTCATTTTTTCAAAATTTATAAGTTCTATTTAATGACATAGTGGGGAAACAAGGTTAACTTGGTCATGTTGAGAGAGATCAAGTCTTTGAAGGTGATTTTTTTTAGATTGAAAATTTTTGAGGGAATGTTTGCATCTCAAAAAAAATTATCCCTTTAAAACCATGATAAATTCAGAATTAAAATAGATTTTTAACCTCCAATAAAATCAACATTAATTTATCAAGCTTTTTTAAAAAAAATACACCTACATCTTAAATGATAAAAAAAATATACACTCATAATTCTCTTTTGATGTTCATAATTAAGTGAATCTACACCACTATATAAAAATATCCAAATTATTCAAAACATATGATTGGGCCAACTTTCCAAAAAATAAATTTCAATTTTCTTTCTCAACTAAATATAGTTAATATCCTATTTTCAAATTTAGTAATTAATTATTCAATATTACAAACTTAATTTTCCAATTATTTTTCTAAATAAACATTTAGAAACTTGTTTGGAAATATTTTAATAAATTAATGAAATTAAAATGAGATAGAATTACATTATGATATTCTTAACTTATATTGTTTTCTGTTGTAATTATTAATAATTTAAAAAAATTTAAATAAATTGATATTAATTTTGATTAATAATTTAATTTTCAAATTATTTATTTAATAAAAATATTATTTCAAAATTATTTCAAATCATATATAAATAGAAACCAATTCAACAAATATAAATAAATAAAATAATACTAAAACTTTTATGATTAAATATGAAAGTTCATTTTTCATTATATTTTACTTATATTAATTTATTTTCTACATAAATTATTCTTTTTATAATAATTAAAAAAATAATTCAACAAATATAAATAAATAAAATAATACTAAAACTTTTATAATTAAAAATGAAATTTCATTTTTCATTATATTTTAATTATATTAATTTATTTTCTGCATAAATTATTCTTTTTATAATAATTAAAAAAAAAATAATATGATATGAAAATTTGAGGATATTACATCGTAACTTATATGATAAAGTTAAATTCATTGCATAGATGACAAGGTTACAATACAGTAAAATCTAGCTAGCTAGAGTTATTGGATTTTTAGGGTTTTATTCTTTAAGGTAATGAAGGCTGAAATTTTCGGTAGTTTTTTAGATGCCCAAAGGCTTATATGGTTAGTTTCTTAGATGCTCACTACTCAGAGGTTGGTTGAAATTTTCGGTAGTTTTCTTAGATGCCCAAAGGCTTATATGGTTAGTTTCTTAGATGCTCACTACTCAGAGGTTTAGAAGCCTCTGGATCATTGTTTTTTACCTTAAAATACAGCGACACATTAGATTTCTAGGGATGTAAGATAATAAAGGTTGAAATTTTCGGTAGTTTCATAGATGCCCATAATCTTATATGTTTAGTTTCTTCACTGCTTATTACTGAGAGGTTTAGAAACCACTGAATCGTTTGTTTCTTACCTTAGAATACAGGTAACTTACACACTAGCAAATAAAATATAAGGTTGCAAAACAAACAAGGCAGAGATATGAACAAGGGTCTATGAAACCAGTTGTGTGCTCATAAATCAATTGTGGAATAGGAAATCCATTGTGGGCTCATTAAATCATCCGGAGGTTTCC
>SNQJ01S0012254.1:0-16903 GCA_010110895.2 Picea sitchensis | reverse complement strand
AAAAATAATAAAAAAATTATATTTTTAAAACTTTATGTTTTATAATTTTTTTCATGCTATCCAAAATATATATTATATTACAAAAATTTTAACTACTTTATTTTGGATTATTTTTCTTAGTGATTGATTAATTTAGTTTTTAATTTGTAACCTAATAGTAGTGTGATATAAAAAAATTAATAAATAATATTAAACTAGATATTATCTTAATAATCCAACAAAATAAAAGTTTTTTAAAAAGTAATAAATAATATCCACCTAGATTTTTTNAATAATCATTTTAAATAAATATTTTTTATTCCTTTTACATTTTTTGTTTAATAATAATCAATTGAGTTTATTATCTCTTTCAAGTTCTTAATACATATTTAATATGTTACTACTTTATTCTTCTCGATACATAAGATTCTACATTATTTAGTGTGTAATTTCTTTTAATTAGTAATGTAATTAAAAGAAAAAATATAATTTTTTTGTGTTATGTATAGTGATTGTTTTTTGGATAAATTTTCTTAAGCATATAAGTTTTTACTTATTTTTATTTATATTATTTTTTAAGTTTCATTTGTTTTTGTATTATTTTTTATTTTATTGTTAGTTATGTTATGTTATAACTTTATAATAATAATAATTTTATTTCAAAGTTATGGTTTAGTTAGATATTAAATTGATGTATGAAACCTCCTTGTTTATGAGACAAGGGACACTCTTTATTCAATGATTAAATTATTTAAGTCTATAAAAATATAAATACCCTATCTAAACAATTATCTAATACATCAAGTTTCATTAGTTTTAATTAATTCAATATATTAGTTAATTTTTCCATCTTATAGAATTATAAGAACACATACATAATTTTATACGGATATGCTCTTTGGTTTTTTGAAGTTTTTGATCTATGTGTTATATAATATATAACACATACTATGTGTTATATAATTTAAATTGACATTCTATAAGAACACATACATAATTTTGTATGGATATCCCTTTGGTTTTTTGAAGTTTTTGATCATCTTAAATTGACATTGAGAAAAGAAGAAAAGAAGATTGCTAGCTCATACCAAGAAAAAAAGTTTAACTACCCTTAAAAACATTGTCTAGAACAATAGTAATAGTAGTGGTTTTCATTTTATGTTTTTCTCTTAATCAATCATCATTTTGTGTTTTTTCTCCTAATTCATCATCATTTTATGTTTTGTCCTTTAAAATATGTTTTAAAAAATGTTCTTCCCGTAAATAAATTAGTGATTGTTTATTATAGACTATTAACTAAAACTAAGATGTAACATCCATCTCTGAAGTTAAGGCACGCAGTGAATAAATCCTCGAAGGTAGTCCCGACGATCCAACCTGTCCAACCAAGCATTTATTTTATTTGGTTGATTTAAAAATGTTATTCAAAATAATTAAAATAATGATTTACTAAATATATCTATTTTTTTTTAATTGTGTTCAATAAATAAAAACACAAATTAAAGATAGTTCTAAAAAAATTACTCAATAAACAATTTTTTTTTGTTTATGGCAAGTCTAGTGTAAGATTTTACAAATCAAGGAAATTTAGAAAAAAAAAATATTTTGATTTGAATAAAGTTTTGGATGTAATTAGGAAGTTAATCAAGAAGTCATTAGAAGAGAAACTAGTAATAAAGTTAATAAGAAGTCACTATAGGGGAAACTAGTAATAGGCAAAAACAGAAAATGAAAAAGGATTTTACAAATGTTTGTAAGACAAAATATCATTGGGTAAAATGTTTATTTTATAAAGTGAAATATGTTATAAAATGTGAACGGTGTAAAAAATATAAAGCACATGGTTTATCGGGACATGTTAATAGTTTTGCTTCAATCCAAGATGATCACTATCCATGCAAAGTTAAATGCTAATAAGCTGTCAAGAAAACAATGGATTTGTGGGAATTTAAAAAAAATGAAATCATATAAATCAAATCAATAATACTAATAAAAAGAAAAATAGAATTATTACAACAATTAAATTTGCATACTAAATGCATGAAGAAGATTTGTTCTATTTCAACATACAAGTTTTTGTGTTCGCTATTTCAACAGACAAGTCTTTGTGTTCCCTTCTCATTTCATTAAATGTAGCAAATATTAAAAAAACATGAAGATTATTAATCATATACAAATCAGGTGATAGAAAATGAACTTCTTCTTTCTAGTTCTGATTACTTTTAAGGGATACAATTCAAAAAACTGCGAGAGTCCTTTCATCTCTTGTAAACTGTTAGAATCCTTTCATCTCTTTTATGTTGGGATGAAATGAGATATTTTTTCCATATTCGGCGGGTTCTGGTATGCATAGTCGATCTTGGGATGTGTGTGGCGGGTGACGCATTGTGTCAATACGTCAAAGTAATGACGTAAGCAATGACGTACTGATGTCGTTCAAAGCACGTTCTCAAGTCAATCATAATTATCTAAAAAATTAATTTAATATTATTTTATAATTAAATTGGGAAAAGATAAAAAGGATTTGTGTGGAAGCTGACGCGTTCTGTCAATACGTCGTTCAAAGCACGTTCTCAAGTCAATCATAATTTAAAAAAAAAATAATTTAATATTATTTTATAATTAAATTGGGAAAAAATAAAAAGAATGTTTGTGGAAGCTGACGCGTTCTGTCAATGCGTCCAAGTAAAGTAATGACGTATTGATTTCGTTCAAAGCACGTTTTGAAGTCAATCATAATTTTCAAGAAAAAATTAATATTATTTTATAGTTAAATTTTATATGAATGGTTATTATTTTTTTCCTTATTGAATATAATTAATAATATTGAATATAGTTTTGAATGGATTATGTTATAATGAATATAGGTATATATTGAATATTGAATATAGTTTTGAATGGATTATGTTATAATGAATATAGGTATATATTGCATACAATTTTGAATGGAATGGATTATTTTATAATGAATATATGTATTGAAATTACTTTTATTTAAAAAAAAAAGGGAAAATTTTAAGAGCCCTAAATTTATATGTATAATAAATGGGTGAATCTTATAATATATAGGAAAATTTGAAAGTCACTTATCAATAATATAATATGTATATATAATTTTTTTGCAGAATTTTTTATTGAGTCATATAATCTTATAAAATCATAGCCTTATCAAATCTTGTAAAATTTTGGTTAATTTTTCATTGAATAATAAAATATTGTAGAGTCTTGGAAAATCTTTTACTAAGGTATAAAACATTGTGATGTCTATATGACAATAAGAAAATATATTCATTAAATTGTAATATACTCATTTTACATGTTTGGGAAAAGAAACATAATTTTCCACTCATAAAATGTAGAGATGATTTGAAAAACTCTGCAATACACAATTGAAAAAATTGATCAACTGTGAAACTCATTTAGCCAACTACAATTGATATACAATCAATTTTCACAAATTATGTGGAACCTAACCATCCCCTTCAATACAAAATGTAACCACAATGAAACTAGTTGTTTGAAACACTACCTAAAATAGAAAGCTCAATAATCTTTGCCTTAGTGTGCTCAACAACTTCAATGGATGGTTGTAGTGCATCCACACTAGAATCTTTTGAGTATGGATCTTCAACAAAGTTTGCAATTCCACTAATTTGATGGGGAGTTAATATGGATATATGTTGAATGAGTTACATGCCATTCATATGACTAAATTTACCTTACATGAAATCCATTTTCATTTTTCTAACTGAACTTACACCAAATCCACTTTCATTTTCCTCTTTGTCTTCCTTTTCTTACAATATTATTTCCCAATCTTGTTCCATCATGAAAAATTGAGTCAGATAGGGAACATTCCCCTGTGAGAATTCATGCAATCTATTATGGAATTCTCAAACATTTTGCTAGGACCATTAAGGACTTGGCTTGTGTTTTCAACTCTCATGCATTCTCAACTTCGCATATCACTAACTTCACATATCTTCACCCCTATATACCTCTTTGTATTATCTCAAAGACTTATAGTTCTTCATTGTCTAAAAATCTACCTAGCAATTCTTAGAGACTCCTTAAGTAGTGTTAAACTGTCAATCTATTGTTTCCTTATGTCTCTTAATTTTTTTTAACTCAAGTGGGTTGTGGTCTGCATATGATTTTCTTGGAAATGGGTCCTTTCCCAATGTTTTTTTGTTCTTTATTTTTTTTCAACAAGATACAATAGGAGGAAGTGATTTTGTGAAGATAGAGGACACCTATTTTTCTATCAATGGAAACCCTATGTTCATCAATCGATTCCAATCCTATTGGTTAATTAATATAGAAACATATAAACCACAACAAAATAAGGTTACATTTGTTTTTAAACAAGCTACAACTCATGGGCTCAGTGTTGCAAGGATTTGAGCCTTCAATGATGAAAAGTATGAGGCATTGTAGACTTCTCCTACTGTAAACAATGAACAAGTATTTTAGGTCCCACCCATGGTACCTTGGAATATACATCAAGCCTTCAAGACCTTGACTTCTTTTTTTCTTCCGAGTTTTTGTATTTTGGTCTCTTATTAGTTCATTGTTTGTTTTTTCTTATTTTTTGGGTTGTTTTAGTGTCTGTCTTTTGTAATGAATTCCCTCGACTTTCTTGTATCCAAGGACAACAAGTATGGCATCATAATAATAATTACCTTGACAAACAATTATGTAAACACTGGAGGAAAGACACAGTATGTGTAATGGGCTCATAATGATGGACAAAAACTCAACTCTCAAGATGATTCATTCACCAATATCACTGTTAAATGCTACCATAAGAACCATGTTAAGGTAATAGAGTGTATGAATGTGTATCTATGTCTAATTATATGCATACATATAACTTTTTGTATAAATATGTACACATAAAACTAATCAACTATGTAGTAGTAGTAGGAATTTAAAAAAAAAATGGTGAGCATGATAAGAATATTACAACAATTAAGACTTAGTTAATGTGCCCCCATAACTTCCTTGTACATGTGTTTACAAAACTTCCAATTTCCACAATAAGCTAAGTAGGATTTTATTCCTAGCATGATGGGCATGTTCCGACATTCGATAAGACTAATGAGGATGGGGATTGATGAAATCTATTATCTAATACGACTTTATTGTTCTTCATAGAAATTTATTGCATGCAAACACCAAATAAGGAAAAATAAGAGATAATATGGTTCTAAAGATAAAACTGCTATCCCAAATTCTAATGAATATTGATAAGTAGAAGATGAGTACTTACAAGCCTAACATACAAATACAATTCTATGAAAAATAACAGCTATAAAATAATTAGAAAACCATATGGAAGCAAAAAATAAATTCTTTTGTAATGAAATACCTTAACTTTCTGGTCTCTAAGGCCAACAAGTATGGCATTAGACTAATACTAAGTCTGGAAAACAACTATGTAAATTTTGGAGGAAAATCCTAGTATGTGCAATGGGCTTGCAATGTTGGATAGAAATTCATATCTCATGATTACTTCACTAATCCCACCATTAAATTCTACTATAAGAACCATGTTAAGGTAACTTTGAAGTAGTCCTCCTTATTGAAAGTTTTTTTTTTTTTTTCTTTTTTTTTTAATTGCGTCTACTACACCCACTTGTGAGAGCACTCTAATTCATCTTGTACCATATATAGAATCTATTTTCTTCTTTAGGGGCCTATTACTGCACCAAAATTCTATGATATCCTATAGGATTCTACTTTTATAGAATCATATCATTAATGACTTTAGGACTCTACAATCCATCCAATGTGACAAAGAAGACAATGCAACCTTACTAAAAATTTCCGTTCTAAGAAAGAAAATCAAATACACATTGAAATTGCTTTGGGCACCTGTGGGGAGATTAAGCTACATCAACAAGCTTGTGTTGTCTTCTCCAAAACAGTGTTAAATGCTTTACTATCCCTATATGAAATGTTCCTAGCGTCCGTAATCACAAGAAAAGGGCCCTTCCTAAAAAAATGTTCTATAAAGAACCAGTGAAAGACATGATGCAAATGAACCTTTTCTAATGATGCTCAAGGGTTCTCTCTGGTGAAAATCAAGGTCATAGGAAAGAAATTGACAAATGGCAATTTTACCACACATAAAATGTTGTAAACATACCAGTTCAACAACTATAGAATAACAACAAAAGCAACCTGAGTAGTAGCAGTAGGAATTTCAACAAAAATTTACAAACATGATAACCATATTTCAAAAATTAGGAATCAATTAACGTGCCCCCATAGCTTCCCTATACATGTGGTTACACAATTTTAAACTTCCATAAGATAATTGAGAGATTATGCCTAACATGATGGGCATACTCCAACACTTGATAAGATTAATGAGGGTGGGGATTGATGAAATTTATTATCTAATACCACTATAGTGTTCCTCATAGTGATTCATTACATCCAAACACCAAACATCACCAAATGAGAAATAAGTTGGTTCTAAAGATAAAACTTTTATCCCAAATTATGATGAGTATGCATAGCTAAAAGATGAGTATTTACTTTATCTTTGCATAAATTAAAATTCTACAAAAAATAATAACTACAAAATAAGTAGAAAGCCAAATCGTAGGAAAAAATAAATTATTTTGTAATGAAGGACCTTGAATTTGTGGTGTCTGAGGGAAATAAGTGTGGCATCATAATAATACTCAACTTAGTGAACAACTATGTAAACTTTGGAGGAAAGACTGAGCATGTCAAAGGGGATCACAATGTTGGAGATAAAATCAACTCTGAGGACAATCTCTTCACCAATTCCATTGTTAAATGCTACTATAAGAGTCGTGTTAAGGTGACATAGTGTGTAAATGTTTCTCTCTCTCTAAATATGTGCATACATAGAACTTCTTGTACAAATATGTACACTATACATAAAACTAATCAACTATGTATCAAACAATGCATTTTCCCGCAGGTTGTACTAACAAGAGTGAACAACTTTACTAGAATAGCCTACAAGGATGACCCTACAAGCCCTAATATGTAGGTTTATGGACCAAATCTCATTTGTAATACCATTTATGAAGGAGAGTGATGTTTCCAACTAGATATATCACTCGCATTTAAGAATACAACTAATGTATTTATAGATGATGGAGATTTATGTAAGTTTTGAAATATATGAAAGGGTCATTTTTATGTATAAAGGCCCCCACTACATGGGCGAGGAAGAAAATTTATTTGATGTGATTTATGGACACATATATGCTTCTGCTAGTAGAGTAGGATCCGATGGAGGAGCCATGTTTTGGTAGTGGATGGAAAAAATAATGAGCTGAAATGGATATGGATATGATATTGGCTTGTCTTAGAACCCATCCACATCATCTCTCATTTCTTCTCATCCCCATAAACTTGCCGAGCTTATTCATTTGTTTACAACATTGTATGAGTATGCGAAGAGATGGAAAATTCTAGGGTTGATATTTGAACCTAGATGGAGAGAATAACAAATTATTCTCTTAACCATTCCAACTAGACCCAAGTCACATGGAATATGATAAAATTAAACCATGTGTGCCATAATTATAGTCAAGTTACCCTAGAACTTTAATGCACATTAATATTCTATTTCGATGTCGAGGGGTGGATGAATCTATGGAATTCCTCATCTTTAGAACATAAGACACAAACATATTACAACATTGAAATTGTATTAAAGGATCCTCCATTGTTTCTTCAATTCCTACAATTGCTTAGAACCTCAAAAACATACAAACTTGACACCCAATCTAAAATTTTCACTTAATTGTTTAAAATCATTAAATAGTTTGCCTAAAATTTAGTATTATTATTGAGTTTTATAATTTATACATCAAAAGATCACAAAATTAACACATTTATAAAATATAATCAATAGGAAAACTTGGGTTGCCTCAAATATAAGTTTAAATCTCAAAATATAATTTTGAGATAGCACCTAAAGGCCTATTAAAAATTAGATAACTAATCCAATAGTGTAAAGGACATGTACCCTAATCTAATAAAACATGGACAATAAACTAAAAGTTGAAATATATTTATACATTGGAGCCTATTTTAAATTAGCAAGTTCCTTAGAACCAAGAACCTACTTCTCCATTTAAACAAACAATATAGATATAAATGACACTCCAAATATAATTCTATTCCTCCACTAATTATTTGAACAACATATATTTTAAAAACCCCCTTAGTCAAGGTTAAAAACTAATTATAATTTTCAACTTACAAGCTAATGCAAAAGCGTCTCCATACCCAACAAAATTTGTGAAACCTCCTTAGTCAAGGTTAAAAACTAATTATAATTTTCAACTTACAAGCTAATGCAAAAGCGTCTCCATACCCAACAAAATTTGTGAAGCTTTTGACCATGACTGAAAACTAAAAACTTATAAAAAAATATTTGATAATTTACTACTTAGCCATGAGCTACAATGTTTATGTTAATTTTTTTTAATTTAGGTACAACTTTTATAACACAAATTTCTTTATCTTAACTATAATAATACTAATAAAAACTATAAATTAATTTTTTATGTTATTTTTTTTTAATTTAAATACAACTTTTATAACACAATTTTTTTTATTTTAACTATAATAATAATAATAACAATAACTACTATAAATTTTTGTTTTTATAGATTATATTGAAACTTATATTTATAAAATTTAATTGTATAATATTTAATGTTTATTTTATTTGGATATGTTTTGCAGATACAAGGATAACCCTCAAAGAATTTCATCCATCTTTGTTCAAGGAAAAGATGATTTTCACCTTTTAAAGCTTGATAGATTTCTTTTTTAACATAAATTACCAATACCAGAGAATTCCACAAGTAAAGCTCAATATTAAGTAATATAAATTACCAATAAGTTATGGTAAATAATACCTCTATCTCTAAGAAAGGTATACATAGATTTTCATTGTTCAGTTAGCAATATTTTCTACGTGCCACATCATAATAGTTACTCGAAACGCAGAGCATCTGACGTGGAACGAGTTTCTCCTTAAAATTGATAGGCCACTGTTTTCTTAAAATGGATCCACTAGTACTTCCTCCTAAAATTGAAATTTTAATTCAAAAGTTGAAAGAGTTTTAAAAGAAAAAAAACGTTTAAATCGCAATTTACCACTCTTGAAATTACCCATTTGGATTTGGTTTAGGATTAATGAAATTTAAAATTTCAACAAAGAATTTGGACGAAAGAACCATGGTTTGACGTTCTCTCTTTATTACTAAATCACATTTTAGTGGTGTGAACTTATTGATTTGTATTATTTAAATTTGAGATTGTAACCTAATAAAATTTGAACTAAGGGGTATAAAAAAGGTGATGGAGTGTCCTAAGTGATAGAGTATATTGTTAAGATACTATAATATGTGAAATTATTTATTCCAAACCCTTCACTTACCTTGTGTGCTTTGTAAGGTTTGCTGGATAAAAAACCCTTCACACAAATTTGATAAGCAAAAAAATATATTTGAATAAATAATTATAGTTTAGATTATTGAAATTCCATATTATAATTAAAATCTAGACAATAAAAAAATATTTTTCTCAATTATAACAATAACATTTAGATTAAAATCCAAATTATTTGTTAAGGATTTTTTTTATAAAAACACTAATTATATTAATATAAATTTAATATATATATTTTTAAAATATATATATTTTTAAATTTTATATTGTATATTCATATGATCCAAAAACATACATATATTATATTATGGAAACTTTAACTACATTACATCCAAAAATATATTATATTATCAGAATTTTAACTACTTTATTTGAATTATGTCTTGTAATGCTCGATGAACTTATCTTTTAATTATTATTTAGATTTTTATTTGTAAGTTAAGTAAAAAATTTTTACTAAATAACATCAAATTATATGTCCTCTTAATAATCACATTTAATAAATATATTTTAAAAATTAATAAATAAATTAAATTTAGATATTTTCTTAATAATTTCATTAAATAAATATTTTTTAATCCCTCAACATTAATAATATTTTGTTTATTAATAACTTTATTAAATAAATATTTTATAATCCCTCCACATTAACAATTCTTTGTTTATTAATAGTTAATTGAGTTTTGTCATCCCTTTAAGTTTTTAATACATAGTTTTTTCTCAATAAATCTAGATTCTACATTGTTTACTGTCTTGGAAGTTTTTTATTTTTTATTTTAATAATGTTACCACAATAACAAAAAATAAATAGAAAATTTTCCCATTGTGCAGAGTGCTTGGTTTTAGGTTTAATTTTCTCAACTATGTAATGCTTCACTTATTTCTAGAATATTGTTTATTTTATAGTTAGTTATGTTATATTAGAACTTTATAATATTACTAGTAATATAATTTAAGGTCATGGCCTAGTCACAAGTCAAATTGATATATGAGACCCTATTGTTTGTGGTACAAAGAACACTCTTTATTCAATAATTTCATTATTTAAATATACAAAATTGTATGTACCCTATCTAAACAACTATATAATACATCATGCTTTATTAGTTCTTACTCAATTCAATATATTAGTTAATTTTTCCATTTTTTAAGATCATAAAAACAAATACATAAGTTACTAAGATCTCTTTTGATTTTTTGAAATTTACAACTGTTTAATTGTTTAATTGACGTTAAAAACATTATCTAAGAAATCAATCACCATTTTTAATTCATCATAATTTTATTTCTCCACCTAAAATATGTTTTAAAAATGTTCACCCATGCATAAATTAGTGATTGTTTGTTATAAAGTATTAACTAAAACTATAAAGTAACACCATATTATTTTTAGAATGCATTTCTTTTATTTGATTGATTTAAAAATGTTATTTGAAATAATTATAATAATTATTTACTAAATATATCTATTTTTTATTAATTTTTATTTATGTTCAATGTATATAAAAGGCAAATGAAGATGGTTCCAAAGAAATTTACTTTAGCTACTATTAAACAATTTTTTCAGTGGGAAGTCTAGTGTAAGATTCTACAAATGAATGAAGGGAATTGAGAAGAAAATATTGATTTTGATTTGAATGAAGATTTGAATTTAATTAAGAAGTTAATCAAGAAGAGGTTAGACAAGAAGTTGATGGAGTGGAAACTAGTAGTAGGAAAAAAAGTGAAAAGGGACTTTACAGATGCTTGGAAGACAAAATATCATTGGGTAAAATGTCTATTTATGAAATGTGAATGGTGTGAAACATATAAAGAACACGATATATGGGGACTTGGTAATGGATATGCTTCAATCCAAGTTTATTTTCATCCATGCAAAGTTAAATGCTCATAAGTTGTCAAGGAAACAATGCATTTCTGGGAATTAAAAAAAATGAGAACATATAAGTAAAATCAATGATGCTAATAAGGAGAGGCTTATTACAATAATGAACTTTGCATATTGGGTGGACCAATAATATTGTTCTATTTCAACATACAAGACTTTGTGTTCCCTTTTCATTTCATTAAATGTGCCAAACATGCAAAGACATGAAGATTATTCATCATACACAAATCAAATGTTAACATTTGATTGTATTGTTTCTAGTTTTGAGTACCTGTAAGGGGTCATACAATTTAAAAAATACTAGAGATTCCTTTCATATATTTTATGTTGGATGAAAGTATGTAACAATCCTCCTCGTTACGACGAAAAATCTCTTATAACAAGTGCAATTTTTTTTTTTTTGTGAGTCTGTGTGCAAGGGTAACAAGAAATTACTCCGCGCCGCCGCATGACGACGAATCATGATGCGTGCAACTGTGATATCGACATAAAGATATAATACTCACATCAATGTCGGTCAGCAATGAACAACAATCAACCGACCCAATAATAAGACTGACTACCCATCTGTCCTTCCCTGCAATGGTTAGGACCTCCAAGACACATAAGCAATGCTCAAGCCCAGGTTCCCATCGATTTTAACCATTTAAGGTCTCAGGGATGGCGAATTTTTCTGAGGAACATGGAGGTGTCTACATCCCGCCCAACACCAGCAGACCAAGCAATAAAATGATTTCAACCAAGTACAACAATAATTAATGAACAACCACGAACTCTACGGAAAGCACAAATCCGAAGGACTCCGACAACAACCAACCATCATTAAGACAAGGCATTATCTTTGACTTAATTAGCATTAAATATCGATCTGTTACTCCCTTTAATTTCCATTAGTTGCCAAATCTACCCTTAAAAATAATGTAAATTCAATTAATTGCAATTCCCCATTACTAATTCATAATAATTGATTGTATAACATTAATGAATAACATACCATAATACTATTTTACCTCACAATACTATCTAACACATTTAGCCCTAAATATTTCATGTCAATATCTACCATTAATTCTTATCAAAGTGGGTAAGTATAATAATTGACATAATTGACTTGAACCACATAAAAAACATAATATATGATAGATAAAAACATAATATATGATAAATAGGAAGGTCCAAAATAATGAGATGTCATTGAATAACATACCATACTACTATTTTACATCTCCATACAATAATAGCCACATCACATTTTATATTACCATAACTAAATATAAGGACGACCACCTTGCACCTTATATGTTATCTATAACAATTACATTAACATTTCCATAGAACAAATAACATAGAATTTCAACCTTACCCTAAAAATTAGTATTGACTTTAAACATCACATTACATTAACCTTACCATGAACAATAATAGCATTGAAAATTGGCATTACCCAAATAATTAGCATGAACATTAACATTAATTACATAAAGGTTAATGTAAACAATAATAACAATATTTCATTTATATCAACTCGCCTTGCAATAAGATAACAATCACCTTAAATCTTATAGGTGACCATTTCTAAAGTATTCCTAATCATGCTCCCATTAATCATAGATTCTTGATACAAAGGTAACATTCTAAACATTAGATGCTATCATTAAATAAATAGTAAAATAATCGCGGCATTAACATAAAGCAAAGCTAGGTAATTACTTCTAGAGCATAGATAAAAATGTTACCTGTCATTTATCAAGAGAAAAATCCTGGCGTTAACAACTAGCAATGAAAGGCGTTTAATACCATTCAGTGCCAGGTAAGGGTAATCCCTCAGGCATTGATACTGAAATCGTTTGGCTTGATGGAAAATTAACTGGCTGCCAGGAGTAGTTTAGGGAGAACTGTTGCCCAACGCAAAAAGGAGATAAGTGCCGAAATTTAACATTACAGAAAGGAAAGAGACTTAAGGTGGTGCAACACACACCTGGGCAATGCATAGCAACCAAGGGCCAGGTAGACAGGACTAGGCTGGCGAGAAGACCAGAAGAGCAGGGATAGATATTGTCCCAAGCAAGGCGCACAAGGGTACAATGGTCTAAGTTAAGGTTCTGCGAAATTCAATGCCCAAAATTTAATTCTTGCAAATCGAAATGGTCACTAAAGGGAACTATCCCAATAACTGTCATTCCTTCTAATTAATGGTGACTGCTAAACCAACTGTCACTAAAAACTTATGTCAAGCATGAAGGAGATAGGTTACCAATAAATCGCTGAAAAGAAATTTAGGGCGGGGTTCTAAATTTGTGACACTGTGCAATCGATCATCTCCAGGTTTACAGTTATAACGACTCAAAATTTCAAGAGGAGTTAGGAGCGTGTAACAGTTTAAAACCGCTAAGAGTAGGAAGCTAAGAATATCTTAGCAGTTGACCAGGTCATGACTCGATCGCTGTCGATGGCTTGGATAGTTGTTTTATCTTCAATATTATTTTTATTTTGGTGCTTGGCTCATATCACCCTCCCTATACAGTCTCAAATTTATTTCAACAATGATTTCTGGTTCAACAAATAAAGAGATGAGCTTGAAATCTGTAATTAATAGATTCATTAACAAGTGTTGGCATAAGTAGTAATGAAAATATCCACCCCAAAATCTAATTTTCAGTCAGAGTAGACCGTGCATGCACCTGGTATGGTACTAGAAAATACTAAGTTTCTCAATCCCCAGTTCCCTTTTTTTTTTCGTTTTTTTGTGTAACCAATGTCCAATTCTCAAAATCTAGCACAACTTACGTACAAGCACGATAAAATTTCAAATAAAACTTACAAGAATAGGAAGGTTGAATGGGGATTCATATCAATGAGATGACTCTAGCGTCAAACCTCGCAGAGAATCGAGCGAATTCTCGAAATACAGGTTCTGGCTCTTGGGTGGACGGCAAGACGCAACATTTGTAATGGGATTCCAAAAGTTTAAACAGTCAGACTCAATGCCTTCCTTGATCTAAGTATGACGTGATCTAAGGAGACCGCCTTATCCTATCCTTGTCCAAGATTTTGAAATGGGAAAAGGGTACTCACCCTTCTATTCTGAGTAAGGAATTCAGATCTCCTAGGGTGAGTGATACGCTACTAGCCGTTCGTATTTCCTGGATTGTTCTGCAGTTCGAATCAACTGTTGTTCGAGGGAATTAGCGATAGAATAGACTTTCTATCAATAAATAAAAGAAAACCAATGCTATACAAGTGACCGCCTATTATCAGAGCGCTTTCCGAAGGGCAAAAGTGCGAATTTTTAAATGCCAAAATTAAAAGGGTAGAAGTAAATCAACTGAATCTTAACAGGTGTAAAGTGGAAACCCATTGATTAAGACGTTGTCCATACATTGATTAGGTAAACACAGGGTCTTAAAACGTCGGCACTGATCATGGATTTCTTGGGTAAATCGCTAGAGGAAAAATTTCCTGGAATGAGTGGCTCAAATGAAAAATACGCACAGGTAAAAGTTGTGCAGAAATACAATAAAATAAACAAGCTCCAAATATCCCTCAATGGACGCTAGGCAACCCATGCGAACAGGTACTCCATTGATAAAAGGCGCAAGACAACAACAATCAAATGCATATCGTAGCTAAACATTTTTATCTCGATTACCCAATACATATGCATATCTAAATCATAAATCCTAATGCATTCTACTATAAAAATCAATATCATACCTTTGCCTAATTGCCTGCCTCGAATGACATCCGTG
This sequence comes from Picea sitchensis, assembly GCA_010110895.2. Taxonomy (NCBI): domain Eukaryota; kingdom Viridiplantae; phylum Streptophyta; class Pinopsida; order Pinales; family Pinaceae; genus Picea; species Picea sitchensis. The sequence continues at coordinate 1,831 of SNQJ01S0012254.1, read as the reverse complement.
TGCTCCATGCCGCTCCCGCTCGTCAACTGTCGAGACCTCACCGGTACCTCCCAGCCAATCGATAGGGTTACTCTTCTTCCCCCTCAGCCCCCCGAGCCGCGAAGGGGCTAAACAATATCCAGATGGTACATCTACCTCCCAGCTCACCTCGCAAGGCCGAGCTACCACTCCTATCCGAGCTGGGAAATACCAACTCCCCACAAGTAATCAGTCAAGTCAAAAATCCGGCAGCGTAATGTTACACTAACAGTTGATCCCCTGCTTCCTCCTCCTTCCTCTCTTTTATAGAGTTTTAGAACTTCCCAACTTTCCTTAAATCTCATTTAATTTTAAGTTTTAATAAAAATCTTCCAATAATTCTTCGTAGTACAAGTGTCATCCATACCCCACTTTCCTCCAATAATTATTTTCTTTAAATTAATAAAAGTCTCATTTCCCTCACCCACCTGGAGTTACTCCTAAATTTACTCCCAGGTGTCCCTGGATTCCCTCATAGGTTTTAAATACTTTCCCTAAAATGAAAAAGCTAAGTCAGTTCAAAATTGGAAGGTTCTTGAATGCAGATTCTTTACTAAGTTGACCTCTTGCTTTTTACCATAAGTTCGCTCTTTCCCTTTTTATGTCACCTCCATTCCCTAGTTTCCTATTTTTTTATTATTCCCTTCTTTTCCCTTTTATTAGAGCCAAAAATGGCAGTTGCGCCAATTAACCTCTTTTCCTTTTTATTATTAATTTAATATCTTTTACACTTTTACAAGTTAAATAATTAAATTCTTCTTTACCCCCCCCTTTTTTTTCACATATTTTATTTAAGTTCTTACTCTCTTCATTTTACCCAAAAATTTATGAAGTCCACAATTATCACTTAAGTGGTTTTTATTTTAAACTTTATTATTTTAGTTTCAGAGAGATCATTTCTTACGGGTAGACAAAATTTTACCCCTAGTGAACTTTCAGACTTAGGACTTAGATTTTGAACTGGGCGACATTTAATTAGGGAAGTTGTTTTAAAATTTCTTAATGTGTTGTCTGTCTTAGGGCCATCTAGGTTCCTTCCTTCCTTTATCATCATCAACGTGACGTGCCCTTCAGGACACACTACATGCTCCAAGGGTTCCACTCGCCTCTTTTGTTTCTTTTACGCGATGTGCCCTTCAAGACGCACCACGTGCTCCAAGGGTGCCACTCTCCCTTTTGTTTCTTTTGTGCGACGTGCCCTTCAGGATGCACCACGTGCTCCAAGGGTGCCACTTGCCTCTTGACTTATTGGTAGAAATCAATAACCCTTGGAGTCAACACTCCACCAGGTGAACTTGTGGGAGACTAAGGGATTCTATGGAATAAGGCCCCCGCCTTATTGCACCCCTTAGAATCATCGTGAGCGATTGTCGCAGTCTTCCCTCGCGGCATCATGGGTCCTCTCGAACTAGGTAATCGTTAATATATAGTTCGAGCCATGGCGGGAGTTCTAGTAGGCTGTGGCAGGGTTGTTGTCCACACCTCTCCCTCAGCCTCTCTATTAGTAGTGTGTGGCCCCTTTACTCCATATGTGACTCTGGTTGGAAAGCTATCGTCAACTTGCATCATCCACAATCACTTCATACATGTCCACATCATATCATCTAATCAAATGTACTAAAATCAATGTAAAACAATCAAACCCCAATAGCAAACTCCCTGACTCAATCCGGAGTCCAAGGGTTCCGTCGATGCCTCTGCATCCTCAAGGTCCAAAACCTTGCACACTCAGTAAAACCGAGTCAATAGGACCTGTCTATGTCAAAGCAGTAAAACATCATGTCATCTACCATAACGCATCATAATCAAGGAC